>JAQZBX010041092.1:0-22465 GCA_029593785.1 Cabassous unicinctus
CTTTCCTTGTTTAGCTTGTGATTCACATAGTGCTTTGGTAACAGTAAGCATTCAATTAATGTTTGGTTACTAAGAAAAACTCTGGGCCCATTGGTAATCAGTCTAAAAGCTTCCTTCTTGAAATGGAGCATTATAAAAAGACTGAGTTATTTAATTGCCATCGGCTAGACTTTGCATTGATACCTATTTCTCCTCTATTGGCTGTAGGCCCACCTCTCAACCCCAAACTATGCAGGCTACCCAGAGTTCAGCTTTTGATTTCCGCAGGGCCCACAGTGCACTTATTCTTGGTAAACACTCGTGGAAGTAGTTAAGAGCACAGGGTCTGCAATCAGATTGCCTGGGTTCAAATCCTGGCTCTACCATTTACTCAGTGAATGCTCTTGGGCAAATAACTTTACTTCTCTGATTTAGTTTCCTCTTCTATAAAACAGGGTTGCTGAGGGATTAAATGGTTTAATGTTTAAAGTGCTTAAGATTGTGCCTGACCCATGATAAGCACATGTAAAAGTTTGACATTTATTTTTGTTGTTTTTATCATCATCCTCATTACTCATCCTGTTAACACCCAAATATCTGTCTGCAGTCCTGTCTTCACTCAAGTCAAAGTGTTTTTATTTCCACCTGACTAAGGAAAATGTTCACTTGGTTGGCTCATGCTGAAAATATTCAAAATAATCTCTCCATCTGCTACATAAACTAGAGCACGTTTTTGAAAAATCAACATTTGTCCATTAAATTAAGTGAATGCTTAAGGCTCCTTTAACCTGCTTCGAACTTTATCCACTATATCCAAACTATTCTATTTTCTCTTCTATATTCTATACTCTGTACCCAGGTCTTTTTTTCATTTTCTATTCCCCAAATCCCCAAACACATTTTCTTGCAGATAATTGTCCTAAAGTTTCATTCTTCCATTCTTCAAATGTTTCTTGCATCAGTATATTCATTACCTCCTCTTACTGCCTATATCAAGACCACAGTACAAGCTATTATTTCAAACATGACATATATTGTAGACCTCTCACTGCTATGAATTTATAAGTCATTTAAAAAAATAGTGGTCCAATGAATAAATGTTCTCTATATCAGTTATCTATCATAAACATCTGTCTTACTATGGCATTTACAGATTTATAGAAGTTAGTAATTTGGAAGCAACATAGAGCATAATGTCAATAATTCCACAGTGAAGTACAATCACACACTTGTACCAACAATTAGCTACTTGTTCCTTATTTAATAGTAAACATGGCTTCATATCACAAGCAATTAGGTTCTTAATAGTGCAATTAGTGGCAAGAGTAAAATGCAAGCCAAAAGAGAGAGTGAGAGAGAGAAAGAGAGACAGAGAGAGGCAGAGACGGTTTTTTATTACTAAAATGCCAAGGCAATGTGGGATTATTTATCTGTGATTTTCCTTTAAGGCTCTTATAACCGTTGCATACTGGCAGTGGTCAGTTATCTTCATTCATCAAGCCTCATGATTCATGCGTTATCTTTGATTATCTTCCTCTTGACACCTGAAAACCATAATTCAGCCTTTTGTTCCAACATTTTTTTTATGTTTGCAATGGATTTTTTAAGTTTCTGCTTATTTCCAATAAAGATATGGGACCATATCAATAAATGAGTGGTGCACATAAACCATCTATATTTAATAAGTTATGCTTGTTTTGCATTCTGTCAAATCCTGCTCACTTTGCTTTGTTTGATATAATTTCAATTGAATTTCTCATTTGCCAAAGAGACAAATAGTCAATATAAATCTGAATTTATGCTCAAAAAGCAACCAACTCTCCTCCCTTCTTTCTCAAGGTGTTATTCTTACAGCTGAGAGAGATGTTAGAAATCATGTTTCAAATGCCATTGATACCAATGAGAAATTTGAGACCAAAAGAAGTTAGGAGGCATTTTCAGCATTGCTTGCTAGTAATAGGTGGGTTGATGATTTAAGTTCCAGGACTCATAAGCAGAGTGTTGCTTACACAGCATCAATATGCTTCTAATGATTATTCGGGCCAATAGTTAAAAAGCATGCAAACAGTGCGGAGAAAAACTGCTATCATCACCCTTACTGTTTCTGACACTCTGATTTCCTAAATTGCAACCCAATATTCCTAGCCTAAGGTCCTCTTTCCCAAGTTGAAAGAATACAGCGAATAAGTATTGGTGGGAAGCCTCTTTGCACTCACCAGTAACCTGTTCACTCCCCCAATATCTGAGAAGGAACTTAAAATATTTGGAGCTTGTCCTCTACTGAGGTTTCTTTTAATGTCATATCTCATTCTCAACCCCTCAAATAGGCAAATTTTCAAGTAGAACATGCCATAATTGAATCAAAATTATATCCATGATATGAAATAAATTATCTGACAATAAGGTTCTGTTAAAAATATATATATAATGAAATAAGTGCTGATAGCCCATTGATATAGAAGGAAAAAATGAACAAATAAATTGATTAACAGTGAGAGATATTTGTGATATTGCCTTTGGTTAAATCCGTTCTTAGAGTTGAGGCTGAGTTTGGCTCTTGTTTGTGGACATCTACCCTGAAACTTATTTTCCATCAATATAATCATAATGCAATGCCAGAGCAATTTTTAGATTTAAACATCTAAGATATCATTCTCAAATGTCGCATGGCAGTACTTCATTTAAAGGACAACAAACAGAATGAAGTATTGAAAGAATATTTTACTTTTCATCATTTTTTACCTATATTCTGATGGATATGTCAGAGCTGAATGCTGAAAGCAAATGAGGATGGGAGGGCCAAAGTAAAAGTTTATAGATTTGGGGGCTAGAAAAATCTTTATGTTATATATATTTATTTCAGTATTATATTGAAAACATAATATTACAAAATGAAATGAAAACAAAGGCAATATTTGAGTGGGAAAAAAAGATAATGTTTAAATGATTTATTTACTTTATTCCTTACTTTATATTAAATATTTGAAACCGATTGTTTATTTCAAGAAGTACCGTATATGAAGAAATCAATTTCTAAGACATGTTTGAGCAATGATGAAAGAATATGGTACACATAAATTCATATTTCAAATCTGCTAAAATAGTATGGCAGAGTATAAAGAACACCGTTTCTCCAATTAAGTAGCTTTGTAACCTTAACACCTCTGTGACTCAGCTAGAATTTGTCATTCTCACGTTGCTGGTGACAGAGGAAGTGTTGCTGAAGGTGTATATCAAAATCTCTAGGAGACCATTTCAACCCACCATTGGAGGTAGTTTCCCTTTGAAACTTATTGAGTGAAATAGTACTGACGGACATAGGTTGACTATACGAATACTGTAGTGACAAATAAACTGTAGGCTACCCACTGAGACCTTGTCCTTGTCCATTTCTATTATGTAGACTTGATAAATTATTAAATGTATGATGTAAAAAGAGTAATTTGATTGTTACAATAATTATTATTCCTTCTCGTGACTCCTGTCTTATTTCTCAGGGGTTTCTTTTTCTTTCACTTTTTATAATATGTAAGATAAGAAAAATAAAACTTCCTCAGAGGTCAAGATTTTAATGAGATAATGCATGTAAAGCATTTAATAGGGTGGCTGGTTCCTAGGAAGTACTAAAAAGACACTTATTACTATTGTTTTAATTGGTATTATCTAAAATCCGAAACAAGACTTTTAATAGTGAAAAATTACAACTTTAACAGAATTTATTTTATATCAGTTCCCTGAAAGGGTTAATTCACTTAGAAGAAAGATTACTTTATACTTTTACTGTCTGGATTTTCCTATACATTCCCTCCTCTTCTTTTCTAATTTATTTCTGTAGCCCACCTTTCACGGATACCAAAATAATAGTTCAATAATTAATGCCATTTTCAATGCTAACAAGATATACTCCCTGGATGACAGGGAAATGTCTTACACTTTTTACCTTTTTCCACATAGCATTTTTTATTTGGATGAGATTAAAATCACAAAATACTTGACAGTTGGTAGCTGAAATGAGATAATTCATTTTTGCAAGAACTTTATTAAGTTTAACTAAATTTCTAATAGTTGAATTAATTGATTAGTTGTAATATACCCATAGGACAATAATCACCAGGAACTTTTAAATTCAAAGCAAACCATAAGAAATCTCAACTATATGCCATTAGGCAGAGGCAATATGAGGGCCAAACTTAAGAAACAGCAAAAATAAAATCTCCTTTAATTTAAAATTTAAATATGTATAGTCTTCAGAGTATTTCAGACTGAGATTTTGAAATTAATACTTATGTTACTTGTGGAGTTTATACTCTGCTTTCCTATGACAGCAAGTTCTCCTTTTCTGGGAGATTCCAGCTTCACAGGGCAATGTAGCAGTCTTAGACTTGAGTTTTCATCACACTGTGAGTCATCACGAAACATTTTGCTGACTCTCAAATGTAAAATATTCTCTTGTGTCATAAAGAATTTCATTAATAGCTGAGGGTAAAAGAACCGTGTGATTTCAGGAAAATTTCCACTGTATTCATCATAAGCTCTTTTATTCCTTCCTCAGCCCAGTTTCTCCCAGCAACTATGAACAATCTCTTCCTTGTCAAATACTTCTTTCACATGTTCAGATTTATATATGTACATAACATTTACTAAGAATTAAAAAGTCACTTTCTCAATACAAGCAACAATAATCATACCAGTGAATTTTAGGAGGCCCAAATATGCAGGCATAGTACACAATTAGGTAACATGAAAATCCCAAGTAATATCAATCATTGTAGTAATTGTATCCTAAAAACCTGAGAAATCAAACTGACCAGAAAATCTCCACTCCACCAGTCAATTGCAAAATCACTTTTGAGGATACCTTTAGCAGGCTGTCGGCATTTTTTAAAATCTGAGTCATTAAGCTCTCTGGAAAGGATAAAGAAACTGGAGACAGTCAGTTTTCTGATAAAGCACTGTCATCTAACAAAAAAGAAGGTAGAGATACAAGAAAATTCAGAAAATCTGGGAAATTTACAATGATCTTCTGGTCTGGAGTTAGTGATATCAAGGTTATAAGGGCTTAATTAATACAGTAGGTGAGAAAAAGCAGCTTCTTTTTATTTTATTTTATTATTATTATTATTTTTATCATTATGTCCATGGCCAGCTTTGGTTTTCTCTCTGCACTATCCAAAATGGTAGTGTAACGTGGCTATTGAGCATTCAAAATGTGTCCCGAGGTTAAATTTAGTTAATTCAATTTTAAATTTAGAAACTGAAGCAGAGTAACATTTTTCCATTAAATGCAACTTTATTGTTTTGGTTGGACTGCATTTTTCACTTTGATGCACTGTATTAGATATTATTTTTGTAGTACAAGTGTACTTTAAATTTTTTTCTTAACATGGTGTCTCAGGCTACTATGTATAAAACCATATAATGGGTTGACTTAAATAATGGGAATTTGTTGTCTCACGGTTTTAGCGGCTAGGATGCTTGCTTCCTCTAGAGGACAGTAGCATCTGGTGCTGGCTTGCTGCAATCCCTCGCTTTTCTTGCTTTCCTTCTGTGCCCCAAGTCACATGGGCATGACGATGGCCTCTCTTTTTTCATTTGGATTCCTGCATACTTCCTGCTTCTGGCTTCTCCCTGTGACTTTCTCTGACTCTCTCTGGCTTCCAGTTTCTTTCTCTTTAGGAAGCCTCCAGTAATAAGGGTTAAGACCAACCTCATTTAGTTGGGCCACACTTTAATTTAAAATAACAATTTCATGAGGCCCTATTTACAATGGGTTCATATCCCCAGGAATATGGATTAAGATGAAGGGCATGTCTAAACTGGGGTACATAATTCAATCTTTTACACACGGCCACTAGAAAATTTAAAATTACATATGTAATACAATATTTCTATTGAACTTCACTGGTCTATATAATAAACTACTTTAAAAATGTGTGATCTATTTTTTATGACCAAGGAAGTTTTTCTTTAATTTATCAGATTTTTTTAAAACACAAGAATTTATTATTTTTAAGAGATAAAACTACACAAAACATATTAAGAAAAAATTAATGATCTCCTGAGGCTAGCAATTTTATTTGCCAAACCATTTAAACAATTTTCTTTCCTCCTGCACTGTAAAAGGATGTGAAGAATGTAGCGTACAAATGTTAGATACCTTAATAGGAGTCAACTTAATGAAGAACAAACTTTTAATAAAATAGAAGCAAACATTGAAGGCAATTTGTTGAAATATTGGTAAGATGAAAATCCCACTGCAAAAATGTTCCTTTAAGAATTAGTCAATTCCTTCCACAAAATGCTTATTATATACAGTTTGGAAGTACAAGAGCACATCATTCTTAAACAACGGAGTAGCATATTTGCCAAAAGGTATCAGAATAAATATCCCTATGCTATAAAGAAGCATTAAGACATTGTTTTTTTGAAATGTAGTATCTATAAATCACTGTGTGTCTGGGAAGGTGGGATGAGGGTGGTGGTAAAAATGCATATTACCAGATTTCTCCTGGAGATTGTTAGATTTTGTAAGTTTTGTGAACCTACCTTTTACCAAACACACCAGACAACTCTCTTCCATGCTAAGCTAGATAATACCTGAAAAATATTATTTTAAGAAAACACTGGTATATAATTTTCCTTCTTTTACTGATATAGTCTCCCCAACGCAATGTCAAACCCCCTTTATTCTTTTATGAAAGAGAGAGCATAAAAGGAGATGTAGTGTGTTGAATAGGATAATAAGGTCCACCAATAATTTCTGGGTACATTTGAGCAAGTAACTTGATTTATCTAAGCTTCATTTTCTTCTTCTTTACAAAGTGGGGAAGAATATTATTGATCCCATCATCTTCACAAAATCATTGTAAGATCCAAAAGATAATAAAGTCAAAGCTCTCTGCAAAGCATCCACCTATTTCAAAAGCTGATTTAAATTGCAATATTTTCATATTTGTCGTTGGTATCCCTTTCTTCCTCAATCATTTTCATTCATATTTGCCAAAAGGTATCAGAATTTCCATTCATATTCAAACATTCATTGAGCACCCATTTTGTGCAAAACTTATGTTTGTCCTTTTAATATGAGTGGATATAAGAGACCATCATATCCCTAATAAACTGATAAATCAAGAGTGAAGGCAGAGGATGCATGAGAAATAATGAAATAGAAGTTTAAACTTCTTACCATAATCCCCAAACTTAGAAATTAGGAATGGGTCCCACTACAAATCTCACTTCATTTCAAGCCACTTGGCCCTTGGTTCACTAACTTCAGGCACACAGACCTCATTTCTGCTCCTCAAACACACAAACTCTTTCTTTCCTGACTCTTCAATTGACCTGCCATCCTGACTGGCTTGTTTTGTCTTTCAGCTTGCAGATAAATATCATCCTCCAAGAAAGACTGGGCTGGTCACTCTTTCTAAAATGGTCTGCTGGACTCATCTCAATCTTATGACTTCCTATTTTTCTTTCAATACATTTGTTGATAGTTGTAATTATTTATTATTTAATCTTAACTCCCCCTGTGGTATATTCAATATGGCCATTCTTCCTTGTAGCTTCTCCCATCAAGGGATGGAGTCTATTTCTCCACTATTGGAATCTGCGCTAGCTCTCTGACATTCTTTGACTCATAGAAGGAGATAGAAGTAATGTCCATCTTCTGAACTGTGACCCTGAGAGGCCTTGCCACTTCCTCTTGCCATCTTGGAATGCTTCTACCATCATGTAGAGAAGCCAAGATATGGAGAGAAAGGTCCAGCCATCTCTGATAAGGACCCAGACATATAAGTAACATTGTCATAGTCCACCAAGTCAGCTGGCCTATCAGCTGAATGCAGTCCCAAGACTAAGCCCAGGTGAGACTAGCAGAATATTGCTCAGTCAACCCACAGAATTGTGACAATAGCAGGGTGGTTGTCTTAAACCTCTGAGTTTCATGTGGTTTGTTATGTACAAGAGGATAATTCATACATCATCAATACACTGAACCTCTACAAGCACAAGACCATGTCAATGTAATTTTTCCCTGTATCCCCACAGCCAAGAGCTATGACAAGTATAAGGGATACTCAATAAATATATGTGAGAGAGGTGACTGGGTATAAGAGTGGATTAATAAATTTACCTGCCAGGGGAGAGATCAGTGACATAGGATCTGACACAGAATGAGTAATGTTTATGAGGTGAAATACTCTCTGAGTAAACACCCACTCCCATGGTTATCTTCCCCCAAATAGTCTTAACAAATCATTGCCCTTCATAGTCTGCCAATTGTGTCAGGATAAATTCAAACACCTTAGCAGAGCAAACACGTTCCTTCAAAAAATGACATCTGGATTTCTTTCCAGCTTTATCTTCAGAAATTCTACTACTACACATGCTGCTGTAACAAATTACCACAAACTGGGTGATTTAAAACAACTGAAATTTATTGTCTCATAGTTAATGGAGGCTGGAAGTCTGAAATCAAGGTATTATCAGAGTTGGCTCCTTCTGGGGGCTTTATGGGAGAATCTGTTCTATGTCTCTTCTAGCCCTTGATGGTTGCTAGCAATCCTTGGCATTCCTTGGCTTGTTTGTATATCATTCCAATATCCATATTCAAATGACATTCTCATTTGTGTGTGTGTAGGTGTGGGTGTGTTCTGGGTCACTGTGTTTCCTCATATAAGAACACCAATAATTAGATTTAGAGCCCATTGTAATCCAGTATGACCTCATCTTAAAATAATTACTTTATCTGCAAATAAGTTCACATTCTGAGGTTCCTAGTACACATAAATTATGGGGCACACTGTTAAATCTAGGATAGTCCATCCTCTGGCCCACCAAAATTCAAGTCTGTCCCACAAACAAAAAAAAATATTCACCCAATCCCAACATCCACGAAAGCCTTAATCTATTCCAGCATCAAATCTAAGTCCAAAATCACATCTAAATATAATCAACTAAAAAATCCCCAAATCTCATCTTCTAAATCATCTAAATCAGGAATGGATGAGACTCTGGGTATGGGCCATCCTGAGGCAAAATTGCTCTGTATCTGTAGACTTATGAAACTAGAAAATAAGTTATGTGCTTCCAAAATGCAATGTTGGGACAGTCATAGGATAGACATTCTCATTCCAAAAGGGAGAAATTGGGAGGGGAAAAAGGAGTCCTGGGTTTCAAGCAAGTCCAGAGCCTAATAGGGCAAATTCCATTAGGTTTCAAGGCCTAAGAATAATCCTTTATAGCCTGATGCTCTGTCCCCAAGTCCCCAGATGACAAAGGAAGTGGCTTTGGAATTCCCATTACCCATTTCCAAAGCCACTTCCTTCTACATTTTTTAGGTTATTTGTTACAGTAGCATCCCATTTCCCACTACCAAAATCTGTACTAGTCATGGTTCTTCAGAGAAACAGAATCAATAAAAGAATAGATACCCACACTCACAAACATGATTTATTTTAAGGAATAATTAATATATGATTGATTTATTTTAATGAATTGGCTCATACAATTATAAAGCTGGCAAGCCTGAAATTCATAAGGCTGGCTGGTGGGCTGGCAATTCCTGGAGGAGGTGATACTACAGTCCTGAGGCAGAAGCAGAGTTTCTTCTTCTCCAAGAAACTTCAGTTTTTGCCCTTAAAGATTTCATGAAGCCTATCAAGGGCAGTCTCCTCTACTTAAAGTCAACTGATTGTAGATCACATCTACAAAATAGCTTAACAGCAAAACCTACTTTAGTATTTGATTAAATAACTGGATACTATGGCTTAGCCAAGATGACACATAAAATGAACCGTGGCATCAGCTTTTGTATCATTTCCAGACAGACCGTGATCTGTGAGGGTGATGTACCTCTGCTAATGCTAGTTCTTCTCTTTAGTGTTTTTCCTACCTTTCTTAGCCTGGGATCATCCTATTCATCATTCAAAATCTCCTTTGACTACATTTTCCCTGAGATGTATTCATTATCAATGAAAAGAGCTGTGCTCCCATAACATTTTTTTTGCACACATGTAAAGTATATCTCCTATCCATGGTTTTACACTAAGTTTTTAATACTGCTTACTTATCTCTTTTGCTAGGTTATATGCTCCTTGAGGGTAGGCATCATGCCTCCTTTTCTTCCCAATTCTTGGCAAATAGAGATCCACTATAAACTTTCATGAAGTAAACAAATAATTATTTGGTGAGGAGAGGAAAACAATTTTCACATTGCCTTTTGTAAGCTTGTAAGTTTACACATGTAGAAGAGGTAAATTACCCCCAAAATAAGACTGTTAATTTCTATGATCACATTTCCCTAACTCACTATATAAAAAGCTGTAAACGACTGCTATTTCTCATGCTTTCTTCCTACCCCTAAAGACGGACATAATAATAGGCTATTTCAAGGTTCCCTAGAAACAGAAAAACATGTCAGAAATAGAAAATGCTCATGGATCATGATAAGAAAGAAGATCAATTTATAAACATCATTAATAGAAAAGACCAGACCGTTATCTCCATTTTTCTTTAACTCAGTAAGTAAAGACACTGAGTGGGCTGGAGTCCATCCTGCGGTGAGTGAGCAGGTCACAGGCTGTCCTGTTCTAATGGACAGAGACCACGTCTGCTTTATGTTCTGATTATGGCGCCAAGCAACAAGAAAGCCTAATAAATGCTTAATGATGATAAGATACCATCTATTGCATTTGAAGCTATTTGAATTTAAAATAAAATGCAAATTAGATTTAGAAGCTCACCTAAAAACTGTTCCTTAAAACCACCTTTGCTTTAATAAATTGTAGCCAAAAAAAAGAAATTCTTTTTCAATATCTTTTAATATCTATGCCTTGCCTTATAACACCAGATTAAATGCATCAGAAAATACTTTGTTGTGTAAGGAAACCTGGAAGGTGGTAACAAATGATGGACAAGTTCTCATTCTTAGGCATTGCCTATAGCTAGGGACTTGCATATTTTTATTGTTATGATGGTATCGATTGTTAAGTCAACAGAAAGCTATCACAAGGGATTGCAAATTTCTATACCAATACTCTATTCTGTAACATTAAAATGTCATTACTGAATCACCAACTTTTCCCCAGCTGTAATATTATTCTCTGTTGATTGCCTGCCTGAGCTGAAATTTGAAACTGTCACCCTCAGACTTGTAAAAGTGATTCAACTTCACTTATAAGGAAAGTGAAATTAAATATTCATTCTCAGGCTGCATTTCAAGTTCAAACTGTCTGAAGCTCCTTAAGGCAAAATGTATTTAAGTTAAAACACATATTTTCTTCACTTTCTTGCAGCAAAAATTCAGAATGGCTATCATGGGTAGACAAATCACAAAATAATCATTTTGAATTTTACATGAGGGGAAGGTTAGGCTTTCCTTCTCCTTTCTGCCACCTCTCTTCAGTTTTGGGCCTACCTTATTTATCTCCATTGTCAGGAAACCTGTATGTGTGAGTTTATGGCTGCTGTTTATTGCTTGATTGTTTTTTTTTTTTTTGTATGTGTCATGTTCTAACATTAATCAAGTTGGAAAGCATCTAAGTGTTCAATGAAAGCATAGTTATATCTTGGCCTCCCATGGAGACTTAGAATTTCATAGAAGTAAATGTGCAGACTAGAGTCAGAATAAGTGTGTTCAAACCTGACACGAATATATGTTAGCTATGTGAACCTGGGCACAACGATTAAAGTTCTACCTTGGTTTTTTTCATAAGATTGTTGTAACATCAAACAAATTATTTGATAGAAAGCATTTAAAATAGTGCTTGGGACATTATACGCTCTAAATAAATGATGCTTTAAATAAATGAATTATTAATGATAACAATTTACATTTAAATGAGACTTGAAATTTTAAACTCATATCTTATCTCATTTTACGATCAGAACAAGCACATCATAGTCACAAAGAGAATAATCAATTAGTGGCAGATGTTGTGGATTGACTTTTTAACATCCATTTTTCACCTCCTTCTTGGGTACCTTTCTATAGTACAGAAACTGGAAAGATAATTGTCTTCATTTGCCACAGGGCTGCTGATGCAAAGTACCAGAAATGGGTTGGATTTTATAAAGGGGATTAATTTGGGGTAAAAGCTTATGGTTCCGAGGCTGTGAAATGTCCAAATCAAGGCACCATCAGAGATGTTTCCTCACCAAAGTCAGCTAGTGCTGATTCTGGGGTCTTGCTACATGGTGAAGAAGGCTGCTGATCTTTGCTGAGATCTCTGCCTTCTCCTCCAGAATCTTCTGTCTCCTGGAGTTCAGCTGTGAGCAACCAGGCATAGGATTTGTCTCTTACCAGGCCTCCAGTTTCAGTCTCAGGTGCTCCACTGAGTTCAGCTGATATTTTCTGAGTATCAGGCATATGGCTCATCGACTCTTGAGCTGCTTCATGGGCCCAGCCTCTCAGCGGCCTCTTTCCATGCCTCTGTGCCCTGCTGGTTCCAGACTCCCAGACTTCTCTTAGCCCTAAGGGCTTCTCTGTCTTCCTGCAGTCTTGTCACATAGCAGGATCAATAGGACAGCTTCCTTTCTCTCTGTTTATATCAGACCTAGATAAGATCTAGCAAGAAGGTGGAGACCCAAGCTGGCTCATGTCTCACTGAGGTAGTCCAATCAAAAGTAACCCAATCAAGTGATCTAAAGTGAGGAATGGATCAGTTCAAAAACATAATCTTTTTCTTTTTGGGATTCACACAAGAATTTCAAACTGTCACAATAAAGCTATGTTTCCGTGGTTCCTTTGCAACCATGGTCTTGGATTAAATCTAGGTTTCTACCCAGCAAATGTAGTTATGTTAGATTTCTATTCAGAACTGAGTTAAGTGGAGGACAAGCAGAGTGCCATGAATCAGTTTTGCTAGTGTAGATTCTAGCAGTGAGTGTCAAGGAAAATGACTATAGGGGCCAAGTATCATTCTTAGAAGCGGAGCCAGAGTCTACCCCTCCAGTTTTCCCCTAAATTTGTGAGCCACAGTTCTGTTTAAACTACTTAAAGTGAGGGGTATTCTAGGGATGTAAATGTCAACTGAAAGAAAGCTAGAGAATAATCTAGGAATTGTATAACATAGTGAACCCAGAGGTGGATGAGGATTAGGACAAATGTACATCACTGTTTCAAAGTGGTAAGAATATAGTAATACATGGGAAAAATACAATTACTCTAACTTATGGACTATAGTTAACAGCAATATTGTAATGTTCTTGCATCAATGTCAAAGAAGGTACTATAACAACGTTAAGGGTCAATGAGAGATGGGTATGGGAGTTTTTCTTTTGGACTAAAGAAAAGGTTCAAAGGTTTACTGAGGAGATGGCTGCACACCTCTGTGATGAAAGTGAGAGCCACTGAGTGTATACTTTGGATAGAATGTACAAGTATGGGACTGTATAACAAACTGTGAAAATATTGGAAAATGGACACCACATTGGTTTACAGTATAAATGTGAGCATGTTCTCTCATGACTATTACAAATGTACAATACTAATACATGGTGTTAATAATAGGGGGTGTATGGAAAGAAATATACCAAGTGTACATTATGGGCCATAGTTAGTGGTAATAGTCTGATCATGTTCTTTCATAATCTGTAACAATTGTTCCAACAATATAAGGTGTTGGTGGAGGAGCGATATATGGGAATTCTGCACATTATGCATGATTGTTTTGTAAGCTAACAACTTCTCTAATAAAAAAAAAAAATTAAATTAGAAAAGAGTATAACAACAACAAAAAAAGATTATTTTTTAAATCTTTATACTACATCCTCTACTTAGAGAGCAGCTATGTTTAAATTTTCAAGGGGATAAAAGTTGTGCAAACCTAGACCATTTTAGATAAGCCTTGAACTTTCTCATTGAGCTGCTGTAAAAGCTTAGTTAGGTATAAACAACTAGGTGAAATTTGGAAACCAAGAAATTTGTTGTGGTAATTCTTCCTTTACTCATTAAAGAAAACCACTCTTTCCATAAACACACAGGATAAATTGAAGTCAATGAGGCTTGAAATTGTGATGAGTTTGAAGTTTCCACTACTCTTCAGCATTAATACCCAGAAAGATTCTGATGTTAAATCTGTCACTTTAAAAATCCTGAAGTATTTATGAAACACACAATCACCATAAATTTGAGTATTGCTCTGAGTGAATATGAAAATCTTTGTATTAGTTTTGCATTGTGCTTGTTGTTTTTCATTGCCCTGTAACATTCTGTTTTATTTGGGTGAATCCAAATTCCTATAAATTTGGGCTGGGATTTTTGATCCTGCACTAGATAGCCTCATGTCCTAAGGGGCATGTTATTTAACCTCCTCAGGTCTTAATTGCCTTATCTCTTAAATGCAGATAAGAAGATCTTGTACCTCCTAGTGCAGCTGTGAGAATTAGAAGAGATCATGTAAAGCCCTTACACAGTGCCTGGCTTGTTGCAATGCTCAATAAATGATGATGATGATGATAAGGAGGAGGAAGAGGAGAATGGTGTTGATTGGTTAGGTCATCATAACTGATGTGTTTTAGCTGATTGGTTAGGTCATCATAACTGATGTGTTTTAGCTGTTTCATAATTTTCTTTTAATTGCTGCATTTAAAAAAAAAAAGTAGAGATAGGTTTACCATGAAGTCCGGGATTCTCACTTGTACAGATCTCTTCTAAATATATATTTACTTCTAGATGTAATCTTTGAATTCATAGTTTCATATTCTTTTCTTAAAAAAGGTCCCACAGGTTTTATACCACATACACCTCATGGTACTGGGTCCAGTCCTACTATTTTTCTAATGAATGGACATAAAGCAATTTGGTATATCTAATAAGAATATATATATGAATATGTCAAGGATCATATGGAGACATTATGAATTCCTTTTAGAAGAGTGCTATTAATCATTGCTAATGAGTTGTATCAAATGTATATAAAGAATTCTATAAAATGTAAGTGGCTTTTAAACAACTCTAGTTTGAAAATTGAAAGTTGCCTTTATCTGAGGAAATTGGAAAGAATGAAAAATTAACTGAGAATAGATCCTGACAGTTACTAGGAAGTACTTCAAAGATGGGGGTTGAAGATGTTTCTAGCTCTTTGTTTTCCTAGTGGAACTTAACAATGTGTTCTGTGTTCCAGTCTCTACTGTGAAATCTATTCCCACTACTTTGTAAGCATGCCTATATCATATTGAGAAGTGTTAGAGAATACAAGCACACTTACATATACACACAGCACATCAACTTTAGATTGACGAAAAAAAGGAAAAATTTTTCATAACAGACATTAATAATGTGATGGAAAATTCTTTGAAATTTATGCTGCAGAGATAATAACTCTAGCAAAGAGCCATTTTCTTATATACTCTATATAAACAGAAAAAAATAATTATTTTTCCCAGTAAAATGACAGATGTTCTTCTCTGTTGATGTGAACATATTATATGCCATAGGGAATGAAATGTCCCTTATTTTGCATTTTAGCATGATTTTCTTCAGCAGCAAATGAAAATTTTTACAAATTGCTGCCATAGTTTATCTAGTCGTCTTTACAAATAATAAATCCTTTATTTTGAAAACGTAATGTAAAGCCTCATGTTTTATGGTATGCCAAAGCGATTTTAATACTTTTCATTACATTTCTTTAACTACCTGTCCCTAAATATTGCCACCCTTTGTGTAATTTCATCCACTAGCAGTGTTCTTATGCCCTTGTTCTCTGCTGAAGACAAAAGAAGACAAAAATTACAGGCCCATCAATCAAAAACAACACAGTCAGCACCGAGCCCAATAATGAAAACCATGATTTCATAAATCATCTTTCACAGGTTGGGGTCATCTTTAAAGGAAAAAAAAAAATTCTTATCAGGTGCAGCTGAATATTCTCATGGCCTTTCATTCTTCAGTCTTTAATGAAAACAATAAAATGGCTGTCAGAATACAAATGGGTAACCTTTCTTAATTAAAAAAAAATGCTGAAACTATGCCCTGCCTGTGCTCTTGAAATAAGGTGATGTCAGGATATTTTTCCCTCCAAAGGTCCAGCCATTTCTTTCTTTAACATTTTGGCAACGAGATATTTTTTTTCTCTTTCTTTTCAGATATGTGTGCTTAATTCAATCAAGTGGAGATTAAATTTAAGAACTCAGTTTCAAAAAGCTATTTCCTGGCAGTGACTAGCACTAACTGCAAAAGGAGGTTTGACATGGCATTTTTGTTTTAGCTGAATCAACAACTCTTGGGTAAATTCCATTCTGCGACCCCGAACCCACATCCACATATTAGGAAGTAAAATAAGCAGCTGGTAATCATTCAGTGGATTCAGACAGGGTGGAGATTCATCTCTTTAAATTGTGGCTTCTACATTTGCAAACCTGGCTAAGTAGGTCTGAGTAAAATAAAGTTTGATTAGGCATACACAGTACTGTGTACTTAATCAAATTTTCCAAATTAATTTTGCTAAGACTTTGTTGCCTAGCATATCCCAAGTCCCTAATGTGACTCAATAAAATCTATTTTTTGAACCTGAATTAGCCACAATTATTAGGACATCCACCTTGTTTCAAAGACCTAGACCTGGTTTCTATAATATAAAATCCATTTAGTAGTAGGATTGAGGAATGGTGTGGGGACACGTCCTTATATCGAGATAGAGAGTGGCAGTGTGGCTAAAGAATACATCACTGGAGTTTAAAAATTAATGAATGGAAAACCAAAGTCAACACAGGAAAAAAGAGAGATACAAAACAGGTTGCTGAGTGTAGGTAGGAGATGCCTTAGGCAACACTTTATATTTTTTTTAAAAATTAAGTATGTTACATAGAATTCAGAACTACATTGCTGAAAGAGTTTATTCTTCAGGTGTACTTCTGTGGCTGACATGAAAAAAAAGTTGATTTAGCAAAGCTTCCATTGTCTTATTTAGTAAGGGTTCTGGAAACCTCTATTCAGAAGAGGTTGCTATTTACAGGCATTGTGAATTCTTACCAATTTTCTGCCTGCTACATAATGTAAAAGCAATGAATGGTTACACTGTATCACTCACACTTTCAACTATATGTGATTATCTGGTCCACTGGTCTACTGTAGTGTGTTTCTGAAATGAATTGAAGATAAACCCGTAATAGTCCATTTCATACAGTGACATTTGTCTCACTTTAAATTCAGGGCCCAAATATCTGCTTTTTTCCATTCTTTTTTCTAAGTATAGTGCTTTCATCATCATAAAACTGTATGAGCTCCCTGATTATACCTAGAATTCAGCAAGTGCTGTAAGAGAGCTCCTGGTCTCATTCCTTTTTCTTTAGCACCACTCCCCTACTCTAAAATAAAAATACAGTTCTAGAATAAAGGAGAGAATTTTCAGAAAGAACTTGCCAGGACTTTCCCTCTGGATACTGAATGATGTCCAGTTTTGAACAAATAATGTTATTTTCATATGTGGCCAAGCTATTCATATTTACTTTGCCTTACTTACATAAATACCACATAATATATTTGAAAAGGAAATCAAAATATATTTGATTTTTAAATATATTCAATTTTATTATTCAGTTAGAGTACTTATAAGGTTAGTGACTTATTTGACTAAATACAGCTAATCAAATTCTTTTGTCATTAAAATATTCTTAATATGATTCAATTTAAAATAAAAGTTGCAAAAGGAGAATACATGATATAATTTGTGTAAAACAAAATAAGAAAACAATATTAAATATTGTTTGGGGAGTATGTAAGAAAACAAAAACAAAACAAAACATATAGAAATGATACCTCTGGGCAGGAAGGAAGAGAGAGAGCACTGTATCTATAATGTTTTATTTCTTTCATTAAAAATTAAGCTATCAGAAGCAAAGTAAATTTTAATATCTGCTAAATATAAGTGGTGAGTACATGGGCATCTATTTTTTTTTACATTAAGAATCTTTCATATTGAAAATAATCATTTAACCAAAACATAAATGATTTTATATATAAAATGATTTATATAAAATCATGAATCATTATGTAGATGCATTCTATGAAAGCTTTCCACAAATGCAAATTTATTGGTTGTCATTTTCCCCAAATCTTAAGAAAACTAATTTAGAATCCTTTCAACTCCAACTAATTTAAATTTGTAAACAATAAGTTTCTCTGAGAATATGGAATCAGGGTACAAAAAGAGAACCCTTTTCTGTGTTGTCTGGTTCCATATGAATCAATTCATATAAAGTAAAATTATAAAGTGTCTTTTTTTGTGTCATTGAATAATCCTTCAAATTAATTATATTTTTGAAAAACCTGCATTATTTTTTGTGTTTTCAGTAACTGGAAAAATACTTAAACTAGACTTACAGATGTTATAAAGTTATACCTTCCTCCTATACCCACTTGTATTGCTCTTTTTCAAAATCAAGTATTTTTTCAGTTTCTTCTGAACATTATTGGCATTATTTTAGTTTTAAAAGAAAATATTTTCCCATCTGACATTATTTTCCTTATAAATCATCATATACCTGGAAATAGTGTAATATTCAAGCGAATTTTATTGCCCTTAGTGCAATTCAATAGATGTCACATATATTGATGTTATGAAGCAAGCGTCTACATATGGAACATATATATGGAACCCAATGGATATCAATGGCAATAATATTAAGACTAAGGCACATATTTACCAGTTTAAGATCATTTAATAATTATTAGGTCTTCAAGAATAACCATTAATCACTAATATGCTACTACATTTGTTAACAGTCCTAGAAGATATGCTTCTATTCTTTATATTACTCTATGGCGTTCTGTAAAGACAGAAAAACCAAAATGCCATTTTCAGCCTTCGTTATTTAAACTGAGATTTTTATTATTAAATTTTAAAAACCCTAACATATATGCCAAATTAGGAAAGTTCTGAAGGAAAACATGTCTATGAAAGTAGATAGTAAGAAATTATAGCATGGGTTATCATTTTGCTATATATTCTTTCTGAGCAATGCAGTATTTTGATTAATGGATCCATTTACTGTTCAGAGAATATTCAATTCAATACTTTGTCTTTAGACAGTTGGGTGCATACCTAGAGGTAATAAACTGCCACCCACCCAACAGCTCTCTCTATACCCAACACACAGTCTTTTGTGTGTATGTTTCATTTTATCTATTCAGGACTAGTTCAAATTCATCTTCCTTTTCAAAGTCTTTACCAACTATCTCTTTACCTAAGGATCTCTCTTCAGTTAAACACTTGATGCCTCTGTAGGTAGTGTCACACAGTTTAGAATTAAATGAAATACTATCTTCTATAACTGGGGTCACAAACTATTTCCAGCAGACCAGATCTGGCCAATATTTCCTCAGTATTGTTTTATGACTGCTTTTCCTCCTAAAATGGCAGAATTGAGTAGCTATGACAGAGACCTTATGGCCTGCAAAGCCTAAAATATTTACCATCTGGCCTTTCACAGCAAAAGATTGCCAACCCCTGTTCTGTAATATAGAATATAACATAAAAAATATTGAACTGTTTGGCAAATTGTGTTGTTTACCCAGAAAAAAATGATGTTCATAATCTTAATCCATTCCTGTGTAAGTGAACCTGTAAACAAGAACATTTGAAGACAGTATTTTTACTTTAGGGGTGGCATAACTGAACGAGGTGAGGTCTTAATCCATATTACCAGAGTCCTTTATAATAGAAGACATTCAGAAATAGAGAAGAAAGCCTCAGGGAGGAGCCAGAAGCTGGAAGTCAGTGGATCCAGGATAGAAAGGAAAGGGCACTGCTATGTGAAAAGCACCCATGGGCTGCCAAGCAGCTAGCCAGAATGCAACCAAACCCACAAAGAAGCAAGCCTACGAGCCTCTGAAATCATGAGCCAAAAAATTCCTGTTGTTAAGCCAACCCTTTTTTGTCCTGGCAGTTGGGAAACTAAGACAAACAGTATATTTACAATATCCTTTAATATTTGTGTCAGTTTTTTTCCAAATAAAGTTTGATATGCTTGAAATCAAGAATAATTTAACAACCATAGATTTTGAGCATGACCCCACAGCACTTCTCACTGCTCAGGAGACATATTGAACACTTGATACCTAATTGATTTATTAAATCATTGTAGAGCAAGAAATTCAATTATGATATAAACTACATTTCTTCTAAGCTTTAGTCTTTTATCAAGTAAGGTCACCAGAACACTACATATCTGAACTACATAATTGTGAATAAAAGATAGCTTTAAGGGCTTGTGACCAAAATTATGCTCTTAGTTTTTCCAGTGAAACAGCTATTTTTAGAAGTCTAAGTAATTATAAAAAAATTGCTATGAAGGACAACATCTACTCTGTTCTTTAAAGCCCCTCTTAAAGGGTCATATGAAATTCCTCCCAGAATTCAGCATTGTAGAAGATTGTGCATTTCCTAATGAACTAGTAAGTTTCCCTTTACTAGACAATGGCAGCTATCCAATCCATTGCTCTTCCCTTTTAAAATTGGCCTTCAGGAGACCCAGAGCAATGATTTACACTCAATCTTAATAGCTAATCTTAAATTTCAAGTATAATCATTACCTTTCCCGGTCATGCACTCAACACTTTTTATGGCATTTTACTGTGCAATTCTTGTGTGTGTGTGTTTTCTTTTATTGATTTAACAACTTTTTTGAATTTGTGCTGTACCAAAAGCATTTGAAAGTAGGCATAATGAAAAATAATGAATAACTGCATGAATTTGAATACACAAACGAACAAATGCATGAATGACGGTGTTCCACATTGTGCCAGCCATTTTTCTCAACAGGATAAACTGGTTTTTCCCTCCAACCCTATTTCCCTAAACCACCAAAGCAAGAAACAAGAGGGTAAAAAGTTTCTACAGTGAAATTTGGAAACAATTGCTCATTCTCAGTCCTAAATCATGAACCCCGTCTCCGGAGATGCACCATTAAATTTGTAAGATGGGGGCTGTTACACAGGGATTAAAAGGGTACATTTTGGGTGATTCGAAAATTACGTCAGCCTGTTTACCTTCTAGGAGTGGATGAGAGAGGCACCTCAAAGCAGCCATATGCTCTGTGAAGAAATATCCAAGAGTTTTGAGTTATATAAATTTAGGGGGAAATATGAATTTACTTTGAATGTGTAAGGGAGGGGTAGTAATACAATTTTTACCCTGCCACACACTCTGAGGACCTGATCCACAATGTTGCTGCTGGGACCAGGGCAAATTGCTTTCCTGGAACGTGGTGCTCCCCATGAAAGCTGCAGGGCAGAATAGGGACAGGACAGCAGCAAGATCTCTGAAGTAAAACTACTTTAAAAACAGGAAGTCTAGGCTCGTGACCCAGACTTAAAATTTCCTAAGGGTTCATAGGGAAAGGGCTGTTTCTAGGCCTTGCTTGTATTTGAGGCTGGGAGTCTGTGTGGACCTGGCCACACTGGAGTAAAACTGTGCTTTGGAAAAGTTGACTAAGCATGTGAACTGTGTTATTTCTGCTCCTTGAGCTTTGTTATCCTAGTCTAAGAAATGGTGATGCCAATAGCACATTCCTCACAGGGTTCTGTAAGGATTAAATGAGTTAATATATGTAAATCCCTTTAAAAAATTAGGTATCTAGTAAGTCCTGTGTGAGAGATTGCTTGTTATTATAGCCAATCAGTTCACTGGCCATATTAATCAAGGCCCTCTACCATTAATTGGGTTATGCACATAACTGGTAATAGAAAAATGGGCAAAGGGTTTGTGATGATCAAACTGACCATCAAGAAAAAAGGAGTCAGAAGAACACTTTTTATAATTTCAGGCTTCTTTCTAATTAGCAGTAGGTTCTTGGGTAAACACTTAGAGCTTTTGAGTCTTAATTTCCATATCTGAAAAATAAATTAGTCTAGAGAATCCCTAAGGTCCTTTCAGCACTAAGACTTTGTGAGACTTTGAATCCTCTTAATGTATAACATATATTCTGCCCTTTGCTAGGTACTTTGGGGGAATCAGATAGAACTTATTCCAATAAGAGGTTATGATCCTAATATGACTAAAGAGCATTTTAATCCACATTTACATATCACAATAAAATTCTCAATGTAATAAACTTTGTTAAGTATTTTCCTGATTTTGTAGATTGACCCAGCTTTAGGATATAGTAAAATCTTGTTGAAAGCCAGGATGACTAACATTTACAGATTACGAGTTTCTCTTTTATTTGACTGCTCGGTGGCAGTCCTATTAAAACAGAATCAACACTTTCACATTTTACCGACAAGGGGTTACAGTAAATAAAACTTTTTGACTGACATGTATTTCCTATTACTCAGATTGTCCTTTAGCTGCCAAAGCAGCAAACCTAATAGGTTCACGATGAAAAGGAGAGGAAGGCTTGTCCTCTCCTGACCATTAGTGATGACATAAAGGGGCACTGTGTCTCTGCACTGTCAGTGTGCTTCAGGGATGTTTGTGGCTTAAGTCCTTTTCATACCCTTTCTCTACCCTGCAATACTAGTATTTATTTTAGAGACCTTTTTTTT
>JAQZBX010041093.1:0-16134 GCA_029593785.1 Cabassous unicinctus
TCCAACATCACATCAAAAACTAATATATCATGGCAAAGTGAGGTTTATTTTAAGAATGTAAGGATGCTTCAATATTAGAAAATCTATATAAATAAATCTATAAATGTATTAAAATAATTCATCATATTGATATATTTAAAGAAAAAGTGAGAATAATTTCCATAGATGCTTAGAAGTATTTGACAATATTCAGCACTCATTCCTGATAAAACTAATCAATAGAATAGGAATTATAGCTATTTCTATAATATAATTACATTTACATACACATATATGCATATATATAAGTTCCAAAATTGCCTCTTACTTTATGGGGAAGCATTAGAGGCATTTTTGCTAAAGCGAGGAACAAGATAAGGATGCCCAATATCACAACTGCAATTTAATATAGTTTTGCAAATATGAGCCAATGCCACTAGATGAGAAGAAAATAAGATGCATAAGAATTAGGTAAAAAAAGAGAAGTAGATTTTTTAATTGCTTATCAGGAAATCTCAAGATAATCAATGGGCAAACTATTACAAACAATAAAAGAATGTAGTAAAGCAATAGGATATAAGACTTATACAAGGAAATCAATATAGCTGTGCATATAAAAGTTAGATGATGGAAAAGAAGATCCACTTAAAATGGCAACAAGATGGGATGTCTAAGCATAAACTTAACAAGAAAAGTGTGAAAGCTAAATGAGAAAAACTTTAGAATATCCCTGAAAGGTTCCAAGCTACATTTGAACAAGCGGAAAAATGTGCAATTTTCTTGGATAAGAACACTCAATCTCATAAAGATATTAATTCTTCCTAAAATATTTATAAATATAACACAATCCCAATAAAAAATGCAGGTATTTTTTTAAATGATTGCTACCCAACCTGATTTTAAAGTTTACATGGAAAAATAAACAAGCAAGGATAGCTAGAAGTAAAAAGAAAAAAGAAAAAAACTTAAATTGAAGACTATCAGTGGTGGGGATGGCGCCTAGCCCTGTCAGATAGGTAAGTTATGAACTTTTTATGACCTTGGTGCATGAATAGACAGACTAATGGAATATATTACAGAATAGATCCCAATGCACATGGATATTTAGTATAGGATAAAAATGGCATCTCATATCAGTGGGGAAAAGATGAACTCTTTAGTTAGTGGTGTTGGGACACTTGGAAAAAGATACAATTAGATCTGTATCTCACTCCACATACCAGGATAGACACCGAATTTATTGGAGATCAAAATGTAAAAAAGAAAAGCATACAACTCCTAAAAGAAAGCACTAGAATGTCTTTTATACACTGGAAGTGAGAATACCTTCCTAAGTGTGACTCAAAGTCCATAAGCAGTTTAAAATAATTAGGTTCAATTACATAAAAATGAAAAATAACATAAAACTTTGCATGGCAAAAATCACCATAAGTAAAATCAAAAAATAAATTTAAAATATTTGCAGTTTGCATCACAAAGGGCTAATATTATCAAAATATAAACAGCTACTAAAATTAATGGGGGAAAAAGACCAATAACCCAGGAGAAAAGTGGGCAAAATATTTGAATACTAAAAAAAAAATATTGTAAATGGCCTTTAAACATATGAAAAGATCCTTAATTTCACTCATAGTAAGAGAAGTACAAATTTAGTTAAATAACCATTTCTCATGTGTCAGTTCAATAAAAATTTGGACAAGGCTGTGGGGAAACAGTCACTCTCATATTTTTTTTGTAGGAATGCAATGTTTGTACAGAGGTGCATTTGGAAATATCTAGAAAAGTTATATATGCATTTAACCTTTCCTAGCAATTTCACTTCTAGGAATCTACCCTAAAAATTCACTCCAAAAAATGTGAAATGACTTATGCTCAAGATTATTCACTGTGGCATTATTTATAGTAGCAAAAGATTGAAATCAACTCCAATATTCATCAATTGGAGTCTGGTTGAAGAAACAACAGTGCATTCATAAAATGTAATATTATGTAGCTATAAAAAAGAATGAGGAAGGTCTTTATATACCCATGTGGATTGAGAACCAGGATTTATTTTTAAGTGAAAAGAACTAAGTACAGAAAAACATATACAGTATTATACCTTTTGTGTAAGAAAAGGGGTTAAATATATAAAAGTAAATATGTATATTTGAAAAAGAAACACTGAAGAATAAACTGAAAACGACTGAAAAATCACTACCTATAGGGGAAGGAAACTACAGGATGGAGAGAACAGTGATAGAAATGGGGCTTCTTTGAATATAATCTGTTACATAATTTTGATTTCAGAATTATATAAATGTTTTACACATTCAAAAGTTTAAATAGATTCAAAAAATAAGAAAGAAATTACTAAAGATTGAAAAAAAATTATAAACATCTGTTATTGCCAGGGATACAGAAAGACTATTTTTCTCACACATTGCTGGTGTGAATTAAAACATTTTTGGAAAGCAACCTGGCAATATCTATTAAAATGGAATATATGCATGTGTGTGTGTGTGTGTGTGTGTGTTGTGTATGTGGTATGTGTTGACCTATCAATCCACTTCTGTGACTCCATACTAGAGAAATAACAACACCCAAGGATTTCTGGACATTAACATTTATTGGGGCATTGTAACAAAAACCTGTAGACAAAGTACCAGTTTTCATGGAAATGTTTGAAAAAATCATCGTGTATCTGCACTGTGGAATATTATACAGTTATAAAAAGAAGGAATCGGAACTCTACTAGGAGACTTAGAGAAATTCCTACAAGTACTTTGGAGTGTACTTTAGTCTGCGTGGACGTGAAGCTCTATCTGTAAATTGACATAAGCATGGTTATAATTAAAGCCCCATTCCCCTATTTGGGCAACTAAGACTGGAAGAAGGGGCTATGGTGGACACTCTTCGATTATGGCATGGAAAGTTCAGCAACAGCAAGATGAGGGCGTTGGGACAAAGGCAGTCTCTTCCACCCCAGGGTCCCAAGAAGAGGTCTGGGATCCACTTAAACAAAAGAAAGACCTGAGCTCTAGGAAGCTGAACACAACCTTTGTGGATTTCATGTTTTAACTTTGTTTTCTTTCCCCAGTCTTAGGCCAAATCATACTCTCTTTCAGAGTAAAAGCACACAGGTCTGTGCAAAAGCTTTTCCTTCATCACCATTTTATTATCCTCGTTCTTTTTTGAAACCACCAGCTTCGAAGCTTAAATTGCCTGGGTCTGGTCTTAATTCATTTTTAAAAAGCTAAACCTATTCAACAGTTTTGAGTTATAGGAGTAAGGCGATGAAGTGTGTGCCTTTCCATTTCAGGGATCTATAGGCATAAATATCTCTAAGCAATAAAATCTTATAGTTTCGTCCTTTTCAAATGGTAAGTTCCCTCTGTGAGCTTGAAAGTCTAAGAAAAATGTTATGTTTTAATAATGCAGTATTACTTACTTAACCATTTCAATCATTGTGCCCACATGTTATTACAATGTATAGATGTCTTTCCTGCATATTTCTTTTCTTATGAATGTGGTTTTGAAAACAGGAAGAAATCTCCAATACCCAAAATAGAGTAATGATGAAGGTAACCCTACATAAGATTATCTTGGAATAAACCATGTGAACCACAGCACACGCTTTTGAAAAATGACCTTTCCTGGCATGGTTAGAGCATTAACTGTACTTGACTTCACTGAAATAACACTCATATAAGATATTAGGACCTGCAAATATGGGCTGGCAAGCCATTCTTAGGGTGCAATATTGCTATGAGCAATCAATTGTGTATTATAAGGTACAATTTATTTCATCTATTGTTTGGATTGGAGCTCAGCATAAATCTTAATTTGACATCATTTGGGTATAGTTCCAATTCCTATTATTAGATAGATCAATTGCTCTTATTTAGAAATGTTTTATGTAACAATCTTCCAAAACAGCTTTCAATAAATTATCTGACAGTTATTTTTTCCCACCAAGATAATGAATTTTATATTTTCTTCTCATCATTAAATATTTTAAATATGCAAGTCTGCTGGCATTTAGTACTATCACAGCAGTGCCAAAAAAGCACGCAGAATCTTGTTTTCAGAGATTTTGTTCACAAGCCTCTTTAATAGGGTGTAATTTGCATAACATAAGCTTAAACTGCTTCCATATTTCTGATGAGATTTTCTATTTCATAAGACTGGGGTTGGTGAAGGCATACGTATGTCACTACTGACTGGTTTTTGCCCCTCTGGTAAATGTGCACTTTGGACCCAGAACAATGTATTGAAGTCATGAAACAATTTGTCAATGTTCCTTTTAACACTGTGGGTATGCATTCCATGATTATTAGACGAGTATCAACAAGCTTCAACCAAAAAAAGTAAGTAAAAAAAGAGGAATAAGAGGGAGAAGAAGAGGAAGGAGGAGGAGGAGGAGAAAGAAATGAAGCAAAGCCAAAGCTTATATTAATTTTCCATACTCTGGACTTCACAGTAGTGACACTAGAGGTGTCTGAGATGCGAGCGTAGGAAATGTTTGTTTGACTTTTCTGGGACAAATCATAATAGCAGTTATTCATTCAACATCCAAGAGTCAGATCACAGTTATAAAGTGCAAAAGCTTAAATACACTTCACCTACCTGCTCATAAAATCATACATTTCTTTCATTTAATGATATTCATTCAGCAAATATTTATGAAGCATCTACTAGTAAGAATATTGGACACTTGGTTAGAGATGCAAAGGATCTCTAAGGAAACGCCTGTGATTTCAGGGACAGAAATTCAGTGAGTCAGCTAAGAAAACCAAGCCCTGTTCAAGGAACTGCATCTGTTAGCAATACAGAACTCTGTATTTGGTTCAAGGGATGGTTTATTACTTAATTCAAATTCTCATGATTTGAGCCTAACCTGATGATGAATGGCAGTTATTTTGATGCAACTACTAAAACAGTACTATTAGGCAGCAACAGAAAAAACACAATCTATAATCAATTAGTTTTTAAATTGGAAGGATTCATTTTATGCCAAATTTGTCCTTAAACTGAGACTTCATTCATATTTTAGTTCATACCTTTCCAACGAACACAATTCAAGATAGTGCAAAAAGTGATTATACATAAATCACAAGTGTTTTTCCTTTCTATATGATGTCCTCAGAGCCCAGTGTCAATATGGCACGCTCTCTGAAATTTTTCCCTGGACTCAGATTTCACAGAACTATGTCCTTAGTCAACCAGTTTATTTCCTGACAGCCACCTCCACTCTAATAAAGAAGGCTGCACGATGCATTAGAAAAAGAAAGGGGTAGGGAAAAGGATGAAGATCAGCTTCTGTGGTAGTGTAAAAGGTTTTATTTGTAAAACTAACAAGCCTGTTGGGAGATGCAAATTCATCATCTTTGGAATTATATTTTAACCTCAAGAGCCAACACAGTCCAGTAAGTATGCCTGGCTTTACCCTAAAAATACACGAATGTATACACAGATACACACACACACAGACACACACAATATTCATGTTGACCTTAATAAAGATAAACGTCCAGACTCAAATTGTTGGAGATAATGACAGGAAGAGCTCTTATATATACACACCTTAACTCCACAACTTTAGATTGTACCATGTGTAATAAAATACCCTAGAGTAACTTTAATTTATTTTTAAAAATGCACACATCTTTGACTGTGGTAGGATTTACGGGTTTAGGTGATAAGCTCTTTAGTAAGGAAGAGAATGTTTTACTGGGTTTACTGCTGATTCTACTGCTTGGCTTTGGATTCCATTTAGCCAAAGTTGTGCCTGGTAGGGTCAAATGTATGGATTTGTGCTTTTATTATCTGTCGTTCCACCTTCTGATTCTACTCTGTTATCACCCTAGTCTCTACGGGTTTGTTCAGAGCTGGTACAGGCTAGAAATACAAACAGCTTCAGAAAATGTTTAGATAAATTCATGGATGGGTTATGCAATTAATTATTAAGGGAGGCTGGGATGGTTTGTATTACCTCACTGGCCTTTTTGTGGTTAAGATCAGGGGTAACAGACATACTCTCCTGCCAAATTGCCATCAGAGATTAAAGGGGATCTCCTTGGACTGACTTGATGAATGAACTTTTTTATGATCTTTTAAAATCACCTTCTATTTTTAAAAAAGGGAGCAAATGTAAAATATCTTTGGTAGATTTGCTTAGGCAATTTAGACTAAATCTGCTAGAAAGAATGGTCCATCATTACTGAGCAATGCAGGATATGATCACGAAAAACAGGGCTGCCAGCACTGTCAAGTTGCAAATATGGCTTTAGTCAAAAATGTTACTGTGCAGTATTGAAATGATTTGCTCATTAGGCAACAATTTTTGTGGTCACAAACTTAAAAAGTAATCATGAAGCTGCCCATTGGTGCTTGGGAGTTTATTATGCTATTCTACATGTCTATATGTTTGATAGTTTCTATAACTAAAATTTTTAAGTAATTGTTAGTAATGCTATTATCAAATAAAAAGGACTATAAAAATGAATTTTGGCCTTCCCAATTTGTAGCTAAATCTGATATCATTTACTCAGGTTTAGCATTTGACCACTTAATGGGCCAAGGGCCATTTTTGAAATATAGGCATCAGTTTCCAGGGTTATCATGGGCTCACTAAGTAGGGGTGGCATAAAGCAGTTTGCCTAGGCAGCCCAGAATGGGTTATTGCCAGGACCAAGGAATACTTGAGAGGCAAGCAAAGTCATATGGATGTCCAGAAAGTGGGATGCCAAGTCTCTGCTAGGACTCAGGTTGGAGACTGAGAACCAGTCTGGTACCAAAGGAGAAAGAGAAGAGGAAGCATTGAGAATAGCCAAAGAAGTGAGGGATTAGGTCAGAATAAGCAGAGACTAGAAGGCAATCCCTAGGCTCCCTCATACTGGAACTTAGTGTATTGTTCTGGAAGTTTCCTTATCACATGGGAAACAGTAAAAGCCCGCAAGGTATAAAAAGTTACCTGTGAGACCTCACCAAGTCTTAAAGGAACTTGTTCCCTTTGGAATCACAACTTTGGAGAGACATCAATAAAACCTCCCAAATTCTCTCAGTCTGAACATTACCTAGGGATTGCACAGAGATGATGGAGGCAGAAGGAAAGCACATTTTAAAAATAAATAAGTAAATGAATCCAAGCTCTTCTTCTAAAAGCTGAACACATATTCAAGACATTAGATGAAAAAGGAGCGTCCCCACATTTTGCTATTGATCCAAAAGATTTGGTTACGCACCATCAAATTCCCAGCTTTAGCTTTGTGTCGCTAGTGTAGGAAATAGAGATTTATTTCCGATTTGGGCTGGTTATGCTGGTGAGTGCTGAAAACGCCTGCTTATGATCAATTCTAAAGGCTGTTTGGAATTGACTCTTGTATCATCTGTGTGTCTTTCATTCAAGCATCCATCCATTCAGTCAACATTCTCTGAGTGGCTCTTGGGCTCTAGACCAAGTAACAGACCCTGTGGATATCGTTCTGAATGGTATATTGTTCTTGTTCCCAAATGGTTACAGACTTGTTCTAATGATGTCTTTTGGGCATACCTCTACTAGCTAACAATAGAGAGGAAAGTGGTCAGGAACAATAAACACAGAATATTCTGCTTTATCTGATCGCCTGGCCCTATCAAATTCTCTGTTTTATCTGGCTCAGGATTCTGAGTAAATTTTCAGAACTCAATCTGACTGAGACCTGAGATGACACAAACTCTTCTCCATGGGACAGCACAATGATCTGCAGTGAGCAAAGAAGCCTCGCATACCTCTCCAGACTGTCTGAATCTTCTTACAACCCATGTTTACTGGTTCCAGAAACCTTAAAATGGAGCTGTATGGAATTTATGCATGCCAGTGGCTTACAGTTCTCTAAGCCATTCTTGCACAATTCCTTTCTTGAGTGAGTTGTATCCTTCACAACAAGAAACATGTTTGGCAAGCTGCAAATTGAAGCAGAGACAATTTTATCTAGAGTACTGAACATATTCCTAGGGTACAATTTATCCAGAATTGTCTTTCCACTTTCACTGCCAATCTTTTCCAGCAGTCACAGCAAGAGCAGTTGCTCAGTCTTCAGCAAATAGATAGTGTTGTCACATTGTAGATGTTAGATTTAGAAGGCGAAAGCCATTCAATTTGGACAATTTTCCTCTTTAAGGCAATTTTATTGGCTTCTCTTTCAAACTAGGGCCAGAAATGGGAATGATATCTAACCTAATTTGATAAAACCACTCAAAACATTTCCCTTTCTAGGTCAGTGAGTTTTTTTGTGCTTTTCAATTTTTCCCTTCTGAGAAATCTCATTACCCTCCTCAGTTTAGCTTTCAGTGGATTCCAGGGTTTGGGAGAAAGTGCATTCAATTGATATGAGAAATAACAAACTTCTTTGTAGTTTTTGGACCTCTCTTTTTATGAAATAATAAAGGCGAGGTGTTTTCATTTCATAATCACAGCAATTCATCACAGCCTGTAACCCTGGGTGTCTTTTTGCTTTTGATAATCACCCCTTTGTATTCGCCTGGAGCACTGGGCTGCAGTAATAATAATAATTGCAACCATTTACTTATTTCATACTATAAGCCAGGCACGGTGTGAGTCACTTTATATACATTCCTCTTCTCAGTCCTGGCAGTCAACCTGGCAAGGTAAATATTATTACCATGATTTTACACACTAGGAAACTGAGGCACAGAGAAGTTGAGAAAATTGCTCATGTGTCTAATGTTCATGACTATTAAATTACCTGTAGGTGCTCTCTTGAAACGTCCTCTTCACTCAACATATGCCCATAATTTACTAGAAATCACATAGCTCAGGAATAGCACCAGCAAGAATGGAAACACAGGTGCAAAAGAGCCGAAGGTTGGGCAAATTTTTCTGAGTTTCCCTCCCTTCATTCAAAAATGCAAATAATAATACCTTTTAGGACGCTTTCGTTTCTATGAATTTTTATATCTCCTATCACATAGTAGAAGTGTAGTAATTGTGAGGTTCCTTTCTTTCCTATAAAATTGTGATAGCTGCGCCCCCCTTTTTTCTTCTGTATCCTTCCCTGTCAATCACAGTGGAAAAGGGTGTGGCATGGCCATGGCCAATCAGAGTAGCTTAGCCCTGGAGTTCAGTGATTGGTCCAGGAAAGAGCACCTGACTCAAGCTGGACCAATCAGAGTACTCCCCAGGACTAATCAGGCTGCTGTTGGCAGAGATGAATCTCTTTCCAATAATCATGGAACTATTAGACTGTAAGTTCAGAGATGGCTCAGGCAGTTATGGTTCTTTCTATTATAGGGAAGTCCTTATGTTTGAGAATTGATCAGACTAATGAAGAGAGAAATGCAGAGATAAGAACAAGACCAAGTCAAAATATCCTAGGGCTATCTTCAGCCATTTACCTCTGAGAGTTTGGTGATTTTTCAGTCCTTTCCTTTTTTCAGATTATCACACTCTAAGTGGTTCCTTTAATATATATATACATCAAATACATTATAAATAATATATATTAAAGTATTTCTTGCTCCTCCACCTCTTTTTAGCAATTTTATATGTTTCCATGTAGACTTTCTGTCATTAAGACACAAACTATAACTTAAAATAAATGATTTTGAGGATTTGCTTCAAAATAATATAAGGGTGGGGAAATGAATGGGGGATGGATGGGGCAGGTTAGACCTTGAACTGATGCTTTGGGGACTGAGTGATGGGTATGTGAAGATTTATTATAATATTCTCTTTACTTTTTGTATGTTCTAAATTCTTCCTAATATAAAGTTCAACAACAAAACAAAACAAACAAACATAAAAACCCCAGACTTGGCCATGAAACTGAGTCTCATGTCCCAAGAAAGGAGATGGTTATAACAAAGGGTAGTGCCTGACAGATGGAAAAGGGAAAGCCCTGTTGGTGCTGGGAAGAGGAGACTGAAAGATAGAAGGAGAGGAAGGCAACAGCTCAGTGGCAGATACTCTGGTCCTTTTTGGATTCAAATCCTGGGAGGGTTGGAACGAGATGGTATAATGCTCATATAACAGGTTGTGAGGAGTGTCAGAGAACATATCCCAAACAGAATCACAGGGACTTCACTGCCCTGGGCTCTCAAAGAAGCCTCGCCTTTCACATTCACCACCCCCAGTATGCTCTGGAGCAGTGGAGTAAACTGGCACTGCGACACATCTTAGTCATTCATTCATTCAGGTCCAGGAAACAGAAGAGCCTTGCTAACACAGTGCCTGGCATATAGCTGGTGCTCAATAAATATTTGTTGAATTAATGAAAGGATGAGGAGAGACGCTATAAAGAAACACCTTTAATTATGGAACTCTTTTGACGTTACATCAATATTCAATCTGCTGCATTTAGAACCTGCCAGAGTCTCTGCTGCAAATTCTATTTTGAAGGCCACAACAACTTGGCCAGGAAAACATTCTCACCAAAATTTTGAATAGACATCCACAGCTTGAAATGTGTTCTAAGTGACAGAGTTTGAAACCCCTAAATCAAGGTTTCTGGCTTTGAGTGACAAAGATGTCAAAAAGATGGAAATTAATCTTTCAGAATATGGTTTTGCTTGTTGAACTGAAAGCCTTTTATTTTCTTCTCTTCCGACATGATGAATTCATGATGTAGACTTAATTGCCTTAGTAATTTTAATAGCAGTTAATTTTAAGAGGATGAATGAACATTTGTTATATTTGATTGATAAGAATCTAAATTGATGATTATATATTGTCTTAGATTGGGGGTGAAGACTTCCCTATGCTCAGCAATGCTTCTATTTATAGCATTCATTTGAATTGCAATTTTTCATTGAGGACCTACTATGTGCAAGGTGCTACATGCTGCACAAAGAATGAGGCAGCATGATTTATACCATCAAGGAATTATTAAGCTAATAGGAGAGAGAAACTATATAATATTTGGCTCCTTTATAGGCAAGTCAATTGCTTTTAAAAATAAACAAGGAAACCGTCATAAATTCTGTGCAGCCTTTTGGCATGCACCGTGCTTCTCAACCACATTCTTCTCACCACGCTGTATTCCTGCAGGGCAATACTCGAGGGTAATTCTTCATCCTACTGTTTCTGTTTAGCCCTCAAACATGTGAAGGTAAACATAACCAGAGCTAAGCAAAATTGAGAAATCAGTGGAGTATGTGGAACCCAAGTTTCCCAGACGTCTCTTGTCTTTCAAGGGCACAGTTCTTTTTTTCTTTTTCTAAGTGAACTTTATTTTTAGAACAGTTTCAAATTTACAGAGAAATTGCTAAGAGAATTGGGTACATTTATTGTAATTAACGAACCAATATTGGTACATTCTTATGAACTTCAGCCCTTGTTTTATTTAGGTTTCCTTAGTTTTTAACCACCGTTCCTTTTATCCAAATAAGAATGGTCTGAAATTGGAAGAATATAGAAGAGAATTATAATATGGAGGGAAAAAACACTGAAGTGTCTCCTTTGTGACTGTTTATAGAATCCACAGCCCACAGCCTCTCACAAGACTGCGAAGGGGTTGTTTTGTCCCTGGTACTCCTTCCTCTGCCTCCATTTTGAGAGGCCTAGCTGACTCCTCCCAGCCCCACTGCCCCCTACTTCCTAGGAATGACCCTCTCACACTGCTCTTGACCCAGACAGAAAGTAAATAATAATAATAAACTAATTTTTCTAAAAGGAAATAGAGGCGATGCTCTACTGCCTTTGATGCAGGCAACGCTTTGCATCATTATGCCCAACTCTTTATTGCCTCTTTGTCTCAAACTTCCCCATCTGGAAAAGGACCCCAGTTTTGGCTTTAAATAATCAAAAAGGCCCATAAAGGCAGTCTTCCTTAAACAGGGGCGCAGTTTGTCCTCAAAGTTGAATTCAAGCCTCTGCCTCAAGAAAAACAAAAACATTATTTTAAAAATTAATTTACTCACTCACCCCCACTCTAGTCATCAAGTCAAAACAAATACAGATATAGAAATAGATTACGCTCACTGTTCTTGGCCCCTTTTTGAGATATAGTCTCCAAAATGTGCTGAGCCGTAAGTGCCCCCAGGTATCCTGTTCTGACATCCCTGGGTCCTGAAGCTTTGTCCCAACCCTGAGGACATGAGAAACACACTGAGTCAGAGAGTGAAAATGACCTCCCTGGCACACGCTCCACATCAAGCATCACCTCGCCCTGCCTAAGTTCTGCCGGCCTATTCAGAGGTAGTGTGCTGGCTGTGGATGGCTGTCTGCCCCTATTGTGGTGGGGCATGGAGAGAGGGAAAGTGGCCACCAGAGGATGCCAGAATCGGTACCTGGGCAGACTGGCTTGGAAACTCCATTTCCAACCTCCTGCGTCTGTTTTGAGTTCTCTGTAAATAACTGCATGGCCTCAGGTCCCTGACAGGGATTGTTAATCTGGGGGCTCCATGCCAAGTTAGGACTCCTGTTGCCAATTCTGGCCCCTAAACCCAGATGCAGTTTCTGTTCTACCCAATCTTTGCCCCGAGATGCTTAGGAACATCGTAGTTTGCTAGATGATCTGTCATTATTGTATTTAGAATTTATTGATCCGTTACTTCTTTTCAGGCATCTCATTCTTAGGCCCTCTGAATTATGTTTAAGTCTAGGAGTGCACTTTCAGCCCTGACTGAGTTCTGAGGGCCATGGAGAATCTGTTGAAAGGAAGGGACACACCCCTGTGGCCTGGGGTGGGTCAGGGAAAGCCTAGTGGAGGAAATTGGTTTTGAGCTTGACCTTGGAATCTCTAAGTCCTTAGAGACAGGGGAAGGAAGGTCAAAGTGAAGGGAGAAAGGAGGCCAAAGTAGTAAGTCATGCTTGATGTGGCAAACAACCTGCCTGGAAGAAAGGTTATGGAAGGCAGTAGTGAGATAAACACTTAAAAAGTTAAGGTGAGGCCACTTGGCTGAGGGTTATTGATACTACGCCAAGAGAAATGAACCTCAGGCAGGCCTAGAACCTGGACCTGCTGAGAGATACTAAACCTGAGAAACTGACTTGATTCAACCAGGCTCACAGTGACCGCTTGGGAATAGGCTGGGGTTGTTTTGTACCGTAACGTGCACTTGAGAGGCAGGTAGGAACATAATCAGATTTCAGACAAGGTAGATGGTGGTGGGGAGGGGCAGAAGAAGTGCCCCTGTGAGAATGGCAAAGCTGAGCTTCTGGGGTCAGGTGGAATCCTCACTCCAGGCAAGTGGATCCTTACCAGGAGCTCTGAGCCTGATGGGGACTCAGGGACCTGGGAGTCTGCACCAGTGCAGGGAAGCATGCAGTGTCATCTCCTGTGTTGTGACCTGATCTCTGTGTTGTCATAGCCTTTGCCATTAAAGAAACTTTAGGTCTACTGACACTGCCAAATAAGAAAAAGGAGAGGAGCAGCTGTAGCTCAGTGGTTGAGTGCCTCCTTCCCAAGTACGAGGTCACAGGTTCAATCCCCAGAACCTCCTTAAAAGAAAAAAGAAAAAAGGAAAAAGAAAACAGAGAAACTAATACACATTGACCACTTAGTCAATTTGGTGCAAGGTGCCAAATGTCGATTATTTGATTTAATTCTTGCAACAATCAGGAAGTACAGTAAAGAAACCAAGACTTAGAACAAGGTAACACATTTATTTTTTTTTAAGATTTTATTTATTTTTATTTTTTATTTATTGCCCCCCTTGCTGCTTGTGCTGCTGTGTCCATTCGCTGCGTGTCTTCTCTGTGTCCGCTTATCTCCCCGCTGCTGTGAGGTCCTGCCGCATCAGCCCACGGTGCAGCGCGAGCTGGCCTGCCCTCACAAGGAGGCGCTGGGAAGCAAAACGGGGCCTCTCATATGGTAAACGGGTGCTCTATCCATTGAGCCACACCCGCTTCCTGCCGTGAGGTTGCTGCATCAGCCCACCTCACCGCTCAGGCCGGCGTGCCCACACCAGTCTTATATGGCTCCAAATCTCTTACTCTTTCTACTGTATCACACAGTTTCTTAGGAGGAACTTACACATACTTTGATAATAAGTTCATCATCAGGAAGATATCATTATGAAAGCTGAATTTTAAGTTAATCTGGTAGCCCTGTGGATTTGGAGTAGGTGGGGACTGGCAGGAAAGAGACAAAGCTAAGATGCTATTGCAATAACATAAGCAGATGGGCCATTTGAGAACTTTCTTCTGCAATTAAGTAGAAAAAGTAGTTTTATGGGCTTTTCTGGTATTGACAAGCTTATTCTAAAATTCCTATGGAAATATAAAGGACCTAAAATAACCAAAACAATTTTTGAAAAATAGCCTCAGGGGACTCATAGTCTCTGAATTCTAGACTCGCTACATAAAGCTATAGTAATTAAGACACTGGCATAAGGATAGACATATAGTTTATGAAAGCAGAGTAGAGTCAGAAACAGTTAACTGATTTTGAGCAAGGATGTCAAGGTAATTCACTGAGAAAATAATGGTATTATCAACAAATGCTGCCACAATTAGATATCCATATGCAATAATAGTAAAATAACAATAATTTAAAAATAAGCATTGACCTTTAACTCACATCATGTACAAAACTTTATAACAAATAGATCACAGACCTAAATGTAAAAACTAAAACTATAAATTTCTGGAAAAGAAACATAGAGGAAAATTTTGGGGACCATGGGCTAAACAAAGTTACTTGGATAGGACACAAAAGGTGTGAATCATAAAAGAAAAGACATGATAAATTGGACTTCATCGAAATAAAAACCTGTATTCTCCAAAAGGCACTATTAAGGAAATCAAAAGGCAAGCCATAGACTGGGGGGACATATTTGCAAAACACATATCTGATAAAGAACTTGAATCCAGAATATAGGGAGAATAAGAAGACAAACAATGTGATTTAAAAAAAAAAAAAAAAAGGACAAATATTGAGCAGATTTTAGCAAAGATAAATGAATGGTAAATAAATATATACAGTTGTACCTTGGTACTTATCATTAATTGGTTCCAGGAGGCGCAACAAGTACAAAAATGACGAGTACCAAACAAAATTTTCCCATAAGGAATAATGTAAATAAATTTAATGCGTTCCCAAGCCAAAGAATATGCACAGTTTTTAAGGCAATATGTAAAACGATAGGATTGTTTATCATTACTTTACATGAGAAATAAGCCTAAAAATTAAAAATACTTAGATTAAATAAAATAAAAACTTCACTTTACCTGTACTGAGACGAGTCCATGGCCTAATGGGATGGTGGGAGGAGAGTGGTGAGGAGGAGAGGTTACGTGGCATGTTGCTTGGAAGGAGAGTCTCCCTCCAATAGAACACTGGGCACTTACACTTCAGGTGTTCTTTCTCTTTTCTGCCTTTTTTCAACTTGCACCACAGGCTCTGACACATTCTTTGTCACCTTCACTAAAAACTAATCCAATGAGGACTGCTTCTGTCTTCTTTTCAGAATTCCTTGAAAGTGTGAAATTGTTTTGTCAGTCAATAAATTCACATTTCTGTTTGTCAGAGCTTTGTCCAGATGGCACTTCTGCCCATCTTGCACACATTTCTTTTATCAGGGACTGCGGACATCCTCCCCTATCTCCTCCTCACCTGAAGAAATCTCCTCAGCCACCTCTTGCTGCTGCTCCTTCTGTAGTTCCTGCAGCTCCTCGGTGCTGAGCTCTTCACGATGCTCCTCCACTAACTCAATATCAGCAGCATCGACTTCCAGACCCATGGAGTGGCCCAAAGATACAACATCCTGCACAACTGTACCCTCTGTACCTGCGGGATGGGGGTTGGCCTCAAACCCTTTGAAGACTCTGAGTCACAGCTTCTGGCCACAAATTCTGTCCTGGTAATGCCTTCTCCTCTTTTGTGATGTAGGTTCTACCTGGCAATTTTTTCCCAAAAAACTCCAGTCTCATCACAGTTAAAAACTTGGTAGAGAATAAAACCCTCAGCTTCAACGTCATCTTGAAATTCACTGACGAACTCATCAGCAGCCTTTTTATTAGCACTCGCTGCCTCGCCATGCCTCATGACACTATGGATGTCGGTCCTCTTTTTAAAACTATCAAACCAGCCGTGACTTGCCTTAGAAACTTCAACACTCTCATCAGTCAGTTCTGGCTTGTTTTTCAAAAGACCGGCATGCGACACCTTTGCTTTTTCACATATCATGGCTTCCGATACACTGTCGCTCACTAACTTTCTCATTTACCCA
>JAQZBX010041094.1:9137-22561 GCA_029593785.1 Cabassous unicinctus
TCGATAGAGCTCCCGTTTACCATGTGGGAGGCCCCGGGTTCACTTCCCGGGGCCTCCTTGTGAGGGCAGGCCGGCCCGCACGCCTGCGGTGGGCTGATGCAGCAAGACCTCACAGCAAGGGGGAGATAAGCAGACACGGAAGAAACACACAGTGAATGGACACAGCAAGCACAAGCAGCAAGGGGGGGGATAAATAAATAAATAAATCTTAAAAAAAAAATATGGGGATGCAGAGCTCCCTATGGAGCTAAAAATAAACTGAAAATTTATAAGAAGAGAAATGAATCCCTGAGCACTTCTGGAAAATGGACAAGAATGTTTCAAGTTATCATAAAGTTTGCAAATTGCCCCGATAGAGGAACTTAAAATACCAATAACCAGAAAAAAAAGAGAGACGGGGAATAGTCATCGTATTAGTTATTTACTGCTGCCTAACCAATTACCCCCAATTTTAATAGCTTAAAACAACAAACCTTTATTAGCTCACACAGTCCTGGGGGTCAGGAGCCCAGGAGTGGGCTTAGCTGGGTGGTGCTGGCTCAGGGTCTCCCACGGGGTTGCTGGCCCGCTCTCGGCCAGGGCTGCAGCCCTCTGAAGGCTTGACGGTGGCTGCAGAAACCCCTTCCAAGCTGTCACGGGGCTGCAGGAGGCCTTGGTTCCTCACTTGGCAGATTTCTTCCTCCAGAGCGAGAGGTCAGAGAGAAGAAAAGCCCGAGAGGGAAGCCTCGGGCTTGCACAAGCTAATCCTGAAAGTGACGGCCCTCATTGCTCCCACGGGTGCTATGGTACTACGTGGGAGAGGATTACACAGGGGAGAGAAAGCCCAGGGGTGGGCATCGTCAGGGGCCACACTGGAGGCTCTCACGTTAGTTTTTAATTAAATCGTCTTTGGACCAAAGTAATAGCAACTAACATGCTTCCAGCCCAGATGCCTTCAGCTGGATCACAGACGGCTTTGGAACCTGAATGAGTGTTTCTCTCTCTTTCCTGTGTTTGGTGTGACGGGCGGAATAATAGCCCCAAGATACCCAGGTCCTAAGCCCTGGAACCTGTGGATGTGACCTTATATGGAGAAAGGGTCTTTGCAGATGTGGTTACATTAAGGGTTTGAGTTGAGGATCATCCAGCTGGGCCCTAACTGCAATCACAAGCATCCTTATGAAAGTGAAGCAGAAGGAGATCCGACGGCAGAAGACGGCGATGGAATATGGAAGCAAATGACATGCTGCTGGTTTTGAAGATGGAGGGAGGGGGCAATGAGCCCAGGAATGAGAGGGAAGCAACTCTAGAGACTGGAAATGGCAAGGAGGCAGCTTCTACCCTGGAACCTCCAGAGGGAGCCTGGGCCTGCTGATGCCTTGATTTTGCCCAGTGAAGCTGATTTCTGACTTCTGTCCTCTAAGCTGGAAGAGAATAAATGTGTGTTGTGCTAAGCCACAATGCTTGTGGTAATTTGTTACGGCAGCAGTAGCAGACGAATACACTATGCCGTGTCCATTTGGTGCAATCAGGGAAGTTTAGAGCAGGAAGAGATCACACCTGTAGTTCCAGAGCTGTATGTGCTAAAGGGATCGGGCTCGCCTAAGCCTTCGTTGTTAAGGGGAGGGAGTGCTCTGCACCAAAGCCCCCGTTCATGTCGATGAATTATACTGATTTCCAGCATGTTCAAGTGGGGCCTAGTGGAGTTAGATCCCCTGCGTTAGAGGCACCACCCATTATCAGTGTGACCTTGGGCAAATCACGTAACCCTATCTTCTTAGCTCTGGATGCACTTTAGAACCACCAGGGACACTTCAAAACATTTGCCCACAGCCGGGTCCCATCCTAGAGATTCTGACTGAGGTGGTCTTGGGGTGGGCTGGAGCTCAGTGTTGTCCTCTAAAGCCTCCCAGGCAACTCTGACATGGGGCTAGGCCCGAGCATACCGAGTGACCTCTCGGCACCATCTCCTCTAAGATGGGAATCATAGTTACTGTAAAATTGGAGCGTTAAATGATTTTACTAACCATCTTGATTTGCTTGCGTTTCCATTTTATCCAGGGAATTAGAAAGAAGAAATGGAGCTGACATACCAACAATCCTTTGCAGTGCTGATAAAAAACCCCTGCCCCAGCCTGGGAGGAAGAACTGTAACAAAGAGTTCAAGCTGACACCTGCAAGGTCTGCTGACCTTCACCAGATAGCCACAACCTTGCATCAGCATCCCGCTTGCTAATTAACCAACTGGGCCTTAAAGAAGACCTCCCCACCAGCCCCGAGCCTCCTAGTACACGGAACACATGGAATGCACGTTCCAAGCATAAATCATGTCCCCTTTATCCCTCCCCATTCCCCCCACACCTTCCCTTTGTCCCCAGCAGCCATGTAAGTTGCTCCCTCAATTCAACCTTTTGAGCAGAAACCTCTTTTTGTGCTGCTTCTGCATTAATGCAGCTTTAGCTCAATAAACTTGCTCTGCACCGCCTTTTTAAAAGTCTGTTTATTTATGTTCAGCACAACAGTACATTACCATCACCTGGCTGTGGTGAGCCTGAAATGAGGTATTCCTTGTATACCCTTGGCAGATATTATTATAATAATTCATAATCCAGGCAGATGGATCATTTTTCGGCATGCCCTGCTCTACCCCATCTTACTATTTTCAGCATGAATAGAAAGGTTCAGTAGATCACTAACATGGTGACATTTTTGAGTACACTTAAACCAAGCATTTCAAACCCCAGGGAGACACAAGGCAGGGTCTGATCAGAAGTCTACGTCCTTCGTGCTTTGTCTGTGGGATTCCAGTTCCCTACTCGAGGCGTGCCGCAGGCGCCTGGTCCACTGCCACACAGGTGAATGTCTTGCTCCCAGCAAGCCTTAAGGTTGCAAGAAACTACCCATTTATACATATTCGGGAAGGGAAGAGCCTGCTCTGACAGGCAGGCCAGAATTTTAAAAATTCTTCAGGTTTCTCACAGAGAAGCCTGGGAGCCTGGTTTGCCATGGACTTGAGGGTTTCCTGAGGGGGTGGCCTTGAGCTTTTGAAAATGATTGCTTTTCCTCCTCTGTGCTCAGCCATATTCTTCAGCAGGAGGGAGAAACTGTTTCCTAGGGCTGGAGAGCATTGGGAATGGAACCTGGGGGGCTGCAAACCAAGGGAGCAGGAACCAAGGGGACAAGCAGGGGTGGAAGCAGGTTTTGTGGGGGCCTGGAGCCTACGATTGAGGGGGTGGGGTTTTCTTCCACGCCTCACTGCAGTGTGAGGCAGAGACGGATGGATAATGATTACAAGAAGATAATGATTAAACAAGTTTGCAAGAGTTGTTTGATGAATAAACACCCCATTTAGTACAACTGTTCCTTTGTCCCCAGGCATCTGAGATGGGCTCTGGTGGGAACGTGTGGGCTCCCCTTTGGTTTTCCTTTTGCTTGACAAGGAGATTGAAAGATCTTTCCCCCATCTGGCTTGTTGAGAGTCAGTAATCCTGTTAAATAATCAGGTCTATTAAAGAATCCAAGTATCTTTTAAAAAATAAAAAAATGAAAATGAAAAAAAGGAAAAGAAAAAGCTGCTGCTCTGGCCCCAGCAGGCAGTAATTGCACCCCCAGGCCACAGACAGTGGAAGTGGAACGTCCAGGCAGGAGACCTGGAATCCACCCTGCTGGGGTCCCTCTGCCCGACCTCAGGCAAGTTCCTGCCTCTCCCTGGGACCTGGTTTCCTCTCCTGGATAATCAGGGTAACAATGCTATTAGTTCACATCCCAGTAATGAGCCTCTCTGCCTCAAATCCTAGATGATAGTGCACTAGTAAAAGCATTAGTACCGCTGGATTGGTGCTTTAATATGAAATACTCCTCTAAACAATCGCTACCCCAGCTTCCCAAGTACCCCACCACCACCCTGGCCTCCCAGCCCCTTCCCTGGGTTGCCCCAAACCTTCCCATGACACAGCATCTAGCAGAAGGGATACCAAGGACCAGACACAGAATTATAGCCAGGCTCTATGCTGACTGCTTGGTGCCGGCTGTTTTGATGCTCAATATTTGGGATATTACCCCTGAGCCTGGGCCCCTCCAGAGGCTCAAGCAGTCTGTCTCTCTAAAGGCTTCCTGAGGAGCCTCTCTGACCCTACCAGAGTCAGGTCCAGCTTGTGGGAGATTTAGGAGTAGAGCTGAGAATGGAGACATTTCCAAGTCAGGGAGCCCCAATCTGCCTGCAGGTAGCACTTAGTTGTGGTCCAGGAAGTTGGCCCCAGGAGCACAGAGTTGGCTCAGCTGTTCTCTGGACCTCGTTCTCAGGACTCTTACCTGGCCAGGTGGTGGTGACACTCCCTGTTCTCCTGCCCCTGAATCATTCGAGGCTACCCCTTCCTCATGAACATTCCCAGGCACCTCCATGCCCGGGCAGAGCTGAGAAGGACCACAGAGCCAGAGAGCCCCATTGGGGCTGCCTCAGGGGCACCAGGAGGTAGGGGATGGGGGAGCCCAGCAAGGAGTACTTATCCACCTAGCTTGATATTAGCCTTCTGTGTAGGGATTCATTTGGGTCTGTGATCTAGCCAAATTCCCTCATTATACAGATAATTACGTCTGGAGGGTGTGTGGTGAGGTGGGCAGCCTGGGATCTGGGCCTGTTGGCCCCCTGCTCCTTTGGAGTTCCACCCTTCCTATTGTAGAGACAAGTCAGTTTGTTCCGGGGGAAGGAATAAATCTATGATGCCATAATCCATCTGAACAGATGGATGGTGGAGAGCGCCTTTCTTATTCTAACCCTGTGGCAATTTCCTTCACCAACCTGTAGCTGATGCCCCAGGCGGGATGTGGCCTATCTAAAAAGTTGTTTAAGCACCACACCCAACACCAGGTGAACAACGAATACCTGGTGCTACCTGTGGGTTCTAGTCCTGTCCCAGCCCCCCTCCCACCCACCCACCCTGATTCCCTGTAGGACCTGGGGAAGTCCTTTCTCCTCTCTGGGCCTCAGTCTCCCCATCTGCACGATAAGAGTTTTGGACCAGAAGGCCTGAGGGCCCCTTTGCTCCCTGAATCCTCTCAGGAAGGGGCTGCTCCTTCTAGGTCCACCGAGGCAGACGTATCGTGGGATCTTTGAAACCAGACTTGGAGATGGGACGCTCGGTGCCATGTCAGTCGCCGCCACTAACTGCCTAGTGCTTAAAAGGATGGCATTTGAAGCCAAGCTTTGTAGTTTCAGATTCACCACTTAACCGCTTACGGGCAAATCATTCCTCTCTCTGAGCCTGTGTCCTTATCCGAGGATAACCCGAATCCTCATAGCAGAGTTGGAAGGATCTGTGGCAGAGCCTCCTTGTTATCCCCCACGATCTTTCTACTGAGCCACAGAAATGGACACCCCAAATTTTAGCTGGGCACACGGCCACCCCAAATAAAGACTATATGGCCCAACCTCCCTTGCAGCTAGTCGTACCATGTGACTAAATTCTAGCCAAGGGGATGTAAGTGGAAGCATTTGGGGACCCTTCCTTAAAAGCACCTGGCATGCACACTTTGCCTTTTTGTCTTCTTCATCCCTCCCTCCATGGATAGTGGATGTGGTAGCTGCTATCTTGGACCATGAAGACAATGGCCACTGCTAAGGATGACCGAATGGTGAAGTGGAAGGAGGCTGTATCCTTGAGGTCATTTAGCCACTTCCCTGGACTGCTTACCTCTGGGCTGCTTTACTTATTAGAGAAATAAACTTCCAGCTTACCTAAGCCACTATCATTGGGCTCTCTGTTACTCAGAGCTGAACCCTCTCTCCCTGCCATATGCTCCGAGGAAATCAAATGGTTCTCACCTGCCAGGTCACTCTCTTGCCTTAAAGGTAGCCTGTGCCTCCTCATTAGCATAACAATTATCTCCCTTCACGAGCTGTCCCCCTTTTGCCACTCCAACTCTGCTCTCTTTCTGCCCCCCCCCACCCTTCCCACTGTTCCCCAGGTACCAGCCAGAAGGAGCGACTCACAGCTCCCCAAGCCACCGAGACCCCCTCTCACCTCTGGCCTTTTGCACATGCCCCTCTGTCTTCCACAAATGCCATTTCTCCCCTGGCCCTTTTCAGCTTTCAAGCTTCAGCTCAGCACCACTTCCTCCAGGAGCTTCCCCATCCCTCCTAGCCTTGTTTTGTGCTGGTTCTTGTTTCACTTTGCCCTGTTGGCACCACTGGGCTTCCTCACACTGTGTGAGACCAGCATTCATTTCCATGTCTGTCTGCCTCGCCAACCTGGGCGCCATCTGAGGTCAGGGATGCTGCCTGGTTCCTCTCCACACCGGCGTAGGCAGGGTTCTCAGTAACGGGAGCCAAAGGAAGGAAGGAATGATGGATGAGAGGTGCTTGCTAATGTGGACACCACTGGGCCCTGGCGAGGGGCTGTGATGAGGAAACGGTCTTTGAACCAGAAAGCATGGGCTGGACACAGAAGTGCAAGACAAGGGCGTCCTGAACACAGCTCATCCCTGCTGCCCTACGCCGGTCACCTGGGAGTCGGCCATGCTGGGTCCAAGCGGCCCTGTACGGCCCCTGGCAGATCTACATTGGGCGTCACTAACTGTGGGGCAGCATTTCAGGCTCGCTCAGTCAGCAAATGTGTGAAGATACCCTGGGCCTCTGTCAATACTTTGTTCTTCAGCCCTTGCCTCACAATGGCCCAATCACCGGCAAAGATAACCGGGTGGGAAAGTCAACTGACTCACTTTCACACATAGCACACACTGGGGTCCAAAGTTTATGGCCCAAGGACCCTGCTAACAACAAACATTATCTACAGATTTACTACAGTTTTCTGGGTCCCGTTCCCTGATCGCCTAATGCCCTTTCGTCCATCTCACATCCCCTTCCTTTTACAGTGGGGAAGACTGAGGCTGAAAAAAAGGAAGTTTTCCAGGGTCACAAAGGGGGCCAGAAGTTGGGACAGGAGCCCAGGCTCTGAGAGCCAGCCCCGTGCCCTTTGCTCCACACCTGCCGGGTTTCGTGATTGCTTTCCAATAATTAACTGTAGTTTTAGATAAGGCCATGGACTCCATGGGCAAAATCATCAGGGTCACGAAGGGGCAGGTCCATTACAGGACCTCTGAACCAGGTAACACAATCTTTTTTGTAATCTTTTACCTTTTTATTATGAAAAATTTAAACACAAAAATAGCTTATCATGAAGCCCCTGTGCCCATCAGGCATGTCGAATAATTATCAGCACCTGCTGGTCCTGGTAACATAACTAGGAATCAAATGCCCTCCTAGGAAACTAAGGACACACACTATGGCCAGAATGATCTTTTCAAATTGCAAACTGGGTCATGTCAACCTCACCTCCTTCTTCCTCAAAACCCTTCAGCAGGGTCTCTGCTCTTGGAATGGACGTGGAGCAGAGCCCCCACCTCAGCCCTGGCAAGCCTACCTCTGACTTCTTTTAAGGGAGAGCAAAACACACTTCTCTCTTCTTTAAGCCATTTTGTTCAAATTTCCTTTTATACCAGCAGTTCTCAAACCTGGCTACACATTGGAATCAATCGAGGAGCTTTATACAACAACAGCACAACCAGATAACCAGGACCGGCATTTAGAGATTCCGATTCCACTGGTCTGGAGGGTTGTGTGGACGTCGTAGTGTTTGAAAAGCTCTCCAGGTGATGCTAAGGTACAGCCACAGTAGAGAACCACTGTTTAGTCATAAGGGCTGAATTGATTCTGACACCTAGCTCAGCTGAAAGGCTGTCCTCTCCCAGAAAGTTCCAGGAGGAACTCAGGGCTCCCTCCTCCATGCTTCCACAGAGCTTGGTGCCAATCTCTATTATAGGGTATACTGCAGTTTGTTGACTTAGTTTTGTTTGGGTCAGCCTCCCTGCTGTCCTCGAGCTCCTCCATGCCACGTTCATCCACGGTAACTGGCCCAGGAACCAGAATTCTTACCTGGGCCTCCAAGGTGCTGCATAGTCTGATCCCTGCCCACCTTTGGCCTCTTCAGGCCATTCACCTCTTCTCTCTTCCTGCCGCTCACGTCTTCTTGCAGTTCCTTGTGTGCACTGTCATCCCTCACACCTCAAGGCCTGTGCATATGTTGGCCCCTTTCCCTGGGCCTTTATCCTGCCTCTTCCTTTAGTTGACCCCTAACCGTCCCTCAGGTCTTATTCTCTAGCCTTGTTACTCACAGCATGGTCTGGGCACCAGCAGCCTTGGCGTCACCAAGGAACTTGCTGGAAATGCAGAATATAAGGCATTTATCTTTAACGAGACGTAACAAGGTCCCCAGGATATGTAGGATGCTACATTTCAGTTCTCACTCAAAAATATGGTCAGGGTGGAGACAGGAGTGGGGAGGTACTGTTTTCAGAACAAAGAAGGGATGCAGAACAAACAAAAGCTGTCCTCCATAGTTACGGTATATCTACACAGTGGAATACTGTTGGCTCCTTGCCCTGCTCCCTCTAGGGAGCCCAAAACTCAAATGCCTATAGGGGCCATAAATGCGTGGATCAGTGTACTTGCTTCTGATTGGGCCGTAACAAATGAGCACAAACGGAGCAGCTCAAGACAGCACCAACTCATTACCTTACACTCCCAGGACTCAGAAGTCTGAAATGGTTCTCGCAGGGCTAAAATCGAGGTGTTGGCAGGGCTGCATGCCTTCCTGAATCTCTAGGGGAGAAGCTGTTCCCTGCCTTTTCCAGCTGCTCACATTCCTTGGCTTGTGGTTGCTTCTGTCGTCACATCTCCTTCTCCCACACTGACACTCCTGTCTCCCTCTTATATGGACCCTTGTGATTATATTGGGTGAGCTCATATAATCCAGAATATCTCCCTGTCTCAAGATCCTTGATGTAATCACATTTGCAAAGCCCCTTTTGCCATATAAGGTAATATATTTGCAGGTTCTGGGTATTAGGACCTGGACATCTTGAGGCGGCCACGATTCTGCCTCCCACAATCAGTAAACCCAGAGGGAGGCAATAGGGAGCAGTGAATCTTGTGGAGAACTGAAGAGTAAAAGCCCTATCTAAAGAGGACAGCTCTTACACCCATTTCTAGCTGACTGGATGTTTCCATATGGAAATGGAGACCTAGTGGTACCAGGCCTTCCAATTTGTCAAGAAGAAAACAAATGAAAAATTTTAAGGTGAACTATTTCCATTTTTACTAGAGTGGACTTACTGGTATTCTACTATAGACTTATTGTGATTCTAGCAATGGAAGAAATTACAACATTGATGTGGAGGCCGTGGCCACTGGAGGCTCTGGGGGCAGGGAGACGGAAAAACAGGTGTAATATGGGGGCTTTTTCAGGACTTGGGAATCATCCTGAATGACATTGCAACAACAGATATAGGCCATTATATATCTCCCCATAACCTGCAGAATTGTGTGGGAGTGTAAACTACAATGTGAATTATGGTCCACTCTCAGTGGCAATGCCTTAGGATGCGTTTATCAGTTGCAATGAATGTGCCACACTAATGAAGGATGTTGTTTATGTGGGAGGGTGTGGGAGGTGTGGGGAGCAGGGCATATGGGAATCCCTATATTTTTTGTGTACATTTATGCAATCTAAGTACCTTTTAAAAAATAAAAAAATATATTTAAATTTTTTTAAAAGTTAAAAAACTAAATAAAATACCTGTTAGGATTAGGGCTTTGAATGGACCATGTCAGGAAGATGTGACTCAGGTTGAGTGCCTGCCCCCTTGGTGGGCCAATATAAATGGACACTCACTCAAGAAGACACCAGAAGAGAGAGAGCTCTGCCATTTTTGATCCTGGGTGGGGAGAGATGAGCTATTCACATGACAGTTTGCAGCTGACCTTGGGAAGAGAGCCAAGATTGATATAGAAGGCCCAGAAAGAAATAAACCCTATGCCAAGATAGAGAGGAAGCCCTGAGAGACAAGCCCTATGCCAGCCTGCAGCTGAGGGAAAGGAAGTCCAGAGGGGAAGGCTGAACCTTTGCAGAGATCAGTGACCATCTTGCTTCAAAACGTGGTAGCTGACTTTGGTGAGAAAGCAAACTTGAGCAGGACTCTTTAGGGCTTTGTAACTGTAAGCTTTTACCCTAAATAAATACCCTTTATAAAAGTCAAAAAAGAAAAAAGAAATATTTCCGTTTTTAAATATTGACAAGCAAGAAACAAACAAACAAAAAAGGATTAAAAAAGAAGAAGACATTGTGTGTGTGTGGGGGCAAACAGAACATGTGTGCTGGCTAGATTCAGATTGGGTGCCAGTTCCGTGACCTCTGATACAGAGTTACATCATTAGGATAGTTGAGGCAGCACTGATTTATTTTGTGTTGTTCCTGACCATACAGTGAAGAAATGGCAGCAGATACCAGTCCTGGGCCTTCTCAGATACCCAGGGACACTTCTATTTCCCACCTGAGTTATTACCATCTTCTTTGACCTCTACCCAAACCCTTCCCAAATTCCACCTCATCCCTTCTCCATGATGGGAGCTCCCATGGCCACATGTGGGGTGGCTCTTGCTGACAGCTTAGTTCATTTGCACGTGGCACTTCTCCTTGACCCTAACCTAAGGAGGGCACCATAACTGGGGCAGTGCAGACACAGCTGGGCCATCTGCTCTGCTCGGTCAAACTCCAGCTGTGCTCTGAGAGATGCCATTACTGCATGTCAACACTCTGCAGCTGCCTCCTCCTCTCAATCTTAGTTGTAGCTTCCTTGAGCTTACTGATGCCATGAGTCTGGGTGCAGTCAGGAAACAGAAGCTGCTCTAGGTGTTTTGAGCAGAAAGAGACTTAATACAGGGAATTGGAGGCTTACAGAAGTGCAGTAAGCTTGGGGCAGTGAAGGTCAGGAAATCTGTTAACAAAAACGTCTGGAAAAGCTGGGAGAACAGGGAGGCCACCACCAGTGTTCTCTGCTGCCCACAGCCCTGAGCTGGGTACTTCTCAGGGAGCCCCTCGAAGTCACTGGGGAAAACCCACATCTGCAGAGGCCAATGCACCTGCCACACTTCTGTACTCTGCTCCCCTCCCAGTGCTATTTATGTGTTTGTGTGAGAGCTTGAATTCTAGTCTGAATGTGAATACGAATCCCCTGTGTGCCCTTGAGCAAATCTCTTTCCCTCTCTGGGTCTCAGTTTCAACTATAAAATGAAGCAGAGAGGGAGAGAAAGAGGAACGAAGACAGGCTACCAGAAAAGGAACTCAGTTTGGGGCAAATTCTCAGGATTGGTTTGGTCTGACAATGTTCAGAGGTTGTATTCTGAGAATGTAAACTTCACTTAGAGAGTCACTTAGGGGAGAGGGGGGAGGGGAAAGAGAAAGGAGGGAAGGGGGGAGGGCGAGAGAAACCTTTTGTTTTGCTTTTTGCATGCATTTTATTTTTAAATTTCCATTCCCTGCAGCTCCCTCTGTCATGACCCAGTCTTCTATCTTCAGTTCAAATGCAGAGAATGGAGGCATTCATTATGTTCAGTGTAGAATAAACACTCATTTCAGTCCGCATATCTTTTTGTTTGGATTTTTTTCTGATCTGTTCGTTATTCTCAGAGCTGGAGATCTTCTTCGGTAACTTCTTCGACATATATGGCTCTAAAATGCTAAAGGACAGAAATAGCTTTTCCTTCCCACCAGCCCTGTGTAAACTCTTCCCTGGGTGACAGTCTCTGCTGACAATGACCTGACAACAGCTTGTGTTATCTCACCGTATCCCCTTCAATCTTTTTAGTCCAAACACTCACAGTGGCTCCAGGCCCAACGTCTGCTACAGAGTGCACCCCCCCTTTTTTTGCCAATTAAAAAAGCTGAATCCAAACATTTCTGAAAAAGGGTCCACTGAGAAAATAATTTGTGCATTTTTCTCTCAGCCACTGCATTTTCATCCCTTCTCTCCAAACCATAAAAGTGGCACATTGTGGAAGGTTTGCCTTTTTTGTTCTTGCTGTTAATGCTTTTACAAAGGCCTTGCAAAAGGAATATTCTGATGAGATCCTGATGCCAGCAAGAGCTTCGTGAAATGTCAGAGGAGGACGCGCTGGATGGAATCTAGATGCAGACAAAGCATTCACAAGGTAAATCATTTTCTGAAAACCATCCATCATGGAGTCACAGAATCCCCAAAGACCACTTATTGTAGTGCTTGCTAAATATGGGTACACATCAAAAGCATATCAGGAGCAGAATGGATAAAAAAACACGAGCCATCCATATGCTGCTTACAAGAAACTCACCTTAGACCCAGGGATACAAACCGGCTGAAAGTGAAAGGTTGGAAAAAGGTACTCCACGCGAATAGTAACCAGAAAAGAGCAGGGGTAGCCATACTAATATCAGACAAAACAGACATTAAATGCAAAAAAGTGATAAGAGATAGAGAAGGCCATTATATATTAATAAAAGGGACGATCCAACAGGCAGATATAACAGTCATAAATATCTACGCCCCTAACCAGGATGCCCCAAAACATATGAGACAAACTCTGGCAAAACTGAAGGGAGACATAGACATTTCTACAATAATCATTGGAGATTTCAACACCCCACTCACATCATTAGATAGAACAACTAGACAGAAGATCAACAAGGAAACAGAGAACTTGAACAATATGATAAACGAGTTAGACCTAACAGACATATACAGAACACTGCATCCAAACTCAGCGGGTTATACATTCTTCTCAAGTGCCCATGGATCTTTCTCCAGGGTAGACCACATGTTAAGTCACAATGAAGCTGTCAATAAATATAAAAAGACTGAAATTATACAAAGCACCTTCTCAGATCATAATGGAATGAAACTAGAAATCAATAAAAGACAGGAAAAAAGTAAATTCGCAAATGTCTGGAGACTGAACAACACACTCCTAAATAATCGGTGGGTCAAAGAAGAAATTGCAGTGAAATCAATAAATATATTGAGACAAATGAAAATGAGAACACAACGTATCAAAACTTATGGGATACAGTGAAGGCAGTCTTGAGAGGGAAATTTATAGCCCTAAATGCCTATATTAAAAAAGAAGAAAGTGTTAAACTCAAAGATTTAACTGAACAACCAGAGAAACTAGAAAAAGAACAGCAAACCAATCCCAAAGCAAGCAGAAGGAAAGAAATAATAAAGATTAGAGCAGAAATAAATGAAAATGAGAACAGAAAAACAATAGAGAAAATCAACAAAACCAAAAGCTGGTTCTTTGAGAAGATCAATAAAATTGACAAACCCCTAGCTAGATTAACAAAGTAAAAAAGAGAGAAGATGCAAATAAATACAATCAGAAATGAAAGGGGGAAAGTTACAAATGACCTCACAGAAATAAAAAGAATCATAAGAGGATATTATGAGAAACTATATGCCAACAAACTAGACAACCTAGATGAAATGGACAAATTTCTAGAAATGCACAACCAACCTACACTGACGCTACAAGAAATACAAGAACTTAACAAACCAATCACATTTAAGGAGATTGAATC
>JAQZBX010041095.1:0-22462 GCA_029593785.1 Cabassous unicinctus
AGAGGAAAGAAAAACAAGAGACAACAAATAAACAAAGAAAAACCAAACAACCACACAAGGAAGCAGTCAAACAAAGGTAAGGAAGAACAGTGTTCCTTCTTTGGCCCTTGTGGAACCTCTCACACTACTTGTGTTCATCAATCAATTGTCCTGCCAGATTCTGTCTGCAGGTTTTGAGGCAGATTTTAGCGAGAAACACAATGTACCCACTCACATAGCTGATCTCTTGTTAATATTAATTGATATTATATCCCTTTTGTTTCCCTCTTCTGTCTCTCCCTCTTTCTTATGAAAGTCAGTTGCATACTTCAGGAACTTTACCTCTAATTATTTTCTTGTCTTTCTTACAGAATCACAGCACAGTTATCAAATTCAGTGAATGCAATATCAATAAATATGATTGTATAATATATTTTGAATGGAATAGAAGTATAATAATGAAGAGTTTCTTTTACAGGGAAACACTTTCTAAAAAACTATGAAAATGAGATGGCACACCATGGCATGATAGTCTGAGGTATAGCATTGACAGAAGATTCCAAAATTCTTAACTTTAGAGAGGAAGAAAAGAAATGCATACTATCTAAATTTATTAATTTATAGTTTCTTGAGAGACAGGTCCCAAATTCAACATTTACTTCAGAGTTCCTTTGACATTCTTATTCCTAAGAATATAGACTACAAGATTTAGCACAGGAGTAAGTATGGTATAAAAGAATGATACCACCATGTCCTTCTCTGGTGTGTGATAGGAGATGGGAAGCATGTAGGTGTAGATGGCAGCCCCATAGGACAGGATGACCACAGTCATGTGGCAGGAACAGGTGGCAAAAGCCTTCTTCTGGCCCTCTGCTTAGTTTATCCTATGAATGGTGAGCAGGATGAAAAAGTAGGAGCTTGAAATGACTGTCACAGAGATAAGGAGCATGAGGACACAGCACAGGTACATAAATGTCTCAAAAAGTGAGGTGTCAGAGCAGGAGAGCTTCCTTATGGCAGGGAATTCAGAGAAGAAGTGATGGATCTCCTGGAATCTGCAAAAGGGGAAAGACATGGTAATGGGTGTGAGCACAAAGCCATCAACCAAGCCCAAGATCCAACAGGTAGATACCAGAAGGACACAGACACTGTGGTTCATGAGGACAGGGTAACTTAGTGGATGGCAGATGGCCACATATCAATCATAGGCCATGGCACCAAGAAGGAAAAATTCTGATCCTGCTAGTGTTGCATAAAGGAGCATTTGGATCCCACATTCTGGAACTGAGATCTTATTCACGCCCATGACCTGGTCCATGAGCTTCTTGGGCGCAGTGACGGAAATGCACATCACATCCATAAGAGACAATTGACTGAAGAAAAAGTACATGGGTGTGTGGAAGTCGACATCAGAATGTATGAGAAGGATCAGGATGGCATTTCCAGACAAGGTCATCGAGAATATCACAAAAATGACCAAAGGAGAGCTGCGTGTTTGGATTGACTGAAGAGTCCCAAGAGGATAAAAGCAGAAATTCCATTGTGGTTGGTGAGCTACTTGGTATTTTCCATAACGTATGAAGTTTTCACCTACCAAGGAAAACATTGGCGTTACTTGGATCACTAATGGGGTTATGACCATCTAACATATATGTATAGTGATTATGTGTTTTTGTGCTCATATGTGAGTTTTTACCCAGTTGTGCTTATAAGCACAATTCATATGAGCATGTTTATTTTAGGCTTATAAATTACCTTTTATATTAAAGTATTGTTAAAAATGAGTGAATTCCCAACTTCAGGTTGGAAGGATTAGTAACACACACTATTGCCTCAGTTCAGGGAGATGAGATTTCCTGATGCTAATATATATTAGTATGTACTGGAAGTTTGTAGAATAGTGGCTCTATGCAAACACAAGGAATAAATGACTGGAAAACAGAAATATTCTCCTATTTTTCCTATTTCTAGAGTTTTGATGATTCTCTGGTTTGAGAATGCAACTGGGATCTTAAAACACTGGAAGTGTATCTCATACAGCAAGCATTCAAAAAATACCTGAAAACTTATTTGGGTAAAGGCTTACTCAAAGTTTGATCCCTCTTCTGATATCATCTGCCTGCCCTGTGAGGCTCTGTGATTGCATGGAAGGAGGTTGGCAGCAGCACAGGCAGGGTGGCATTCTCATGATCTTCAGAGAACCCAAGAATAGAGGATGAGGAGCCCAGAGTCTGCAGCCTAACTTAGACATAGATCCAGCTTCCCTTCTACCTCCACTGTGACCTCAGCTAGTTACTCAATCTTCCCTCCCTGTGTCTTCTTCCATGAAAAGAGAGTAAGAACAATGCGTGACCTTAATGTGTGGTGAAGACTGGAGAGGCAAAATAATGAAGACATTCAATAAATTACCAGCCACAGATAGGTAAACATATACACTGTTAGTTTAGAGAATTAATATCTAAGCATATTACTGTGCAGAACCTGTATGTGTTGGCTCTCACTATTATTGTAAAAGAGTAAAAATTAAAATTATTATTTTATTATTGATAAAAGATCCATTACTTCAGTACTATAATTTCAATATCTCATACATAGATTTAAGAATTTGATTTTTGGTCATTTCTATTGTTACAGAAAATATATTCATTTATTTTTTTTTAAAAGTTTCTAATCATCGGTTATGATTAATGGAGGATTCCCTCTCATTTCTCTCTTTTCTCTAAGGTGAAAGTCACCTCTATAAGCACCCACCATTTAATATAAATCTCAGTGTCTAGGGAACTAATATTTAGAGAATCATTGAGATTTACCAAGAGGTTTTAGTTGTTTTGCTTTATTATTCACCACAAGCAATTTTTCCTGGAAACTGGGATTCATAGAAGGAAAGTAAACAGCCCTGAGATATTTCTTACTCCATTTCATTGCTTTCTTGCTCTCTCTTGCAGCTTACAAAATTCTGTCACTGTGTCAAACCCAGGAGATGATTCATAGACAAAGGTAGACCTCACTACATTCAAGGAAGACACAGTCGATCTATTCAGAGAATGTATATATATATATATATATATATGATTTAAAGCAGAATAGAAATAGACTACAAAGTAAATGAGAAAAAGCAATAGACCCAAAACATTTGACCTTTATGAAGAGAATCAGTAACCGATTCTTCCAAATTTTCTAAGTAGATTAAATCTGTGCACTTTTACAATTTCCCAAATATTAAATTTTGAAATTTAACAGTCCTTAAAAACGGAAAGGAAATAGCAGCCTCCCCCACTCCCCCACCATTTCGAATAAGTGGTGAGGATATAGGGATATTTCAGGATGAATTTTAGGGGAAATACATTTTTCATAATACTCTTATAATAATTCAAAGACTAATTTTGGTTGCTCATTTACAGTCCCATGTTCTGGGGTGCTGATGCACTAGGCAACATTTCAAATGAATTTGATTTTATGGTATATATATGCACATTATTTGTAATATAATGCATAAACTGAATAAAATCCTTCTATCACCCTATTTTGAAGATGGAAACTGAACTCTGTACAAAATTTCAAGAGTCTGGTAAACTGCAAAATATACCAGTTGATCTAGTCTATATCTATATTTAAAATGATGCAGAATAGCTGCAGTGATTGATTTTTTTTTAAAGATTTCAAAGCTGTTTGCAGAATGAATGGTGAAGTGATTTCAAAGGAAGATCCCCCCGAGGGAAGGCAGGTGGGTGGGTTCTGGGAAATCTCTGCAACATTTGGTTTGAGGTCACTGTCATCAAGCCTATTGAATAGTCAGCTCAGGACACCTAACAGATGACAGAGTGCTGTGCTATACCACAGCCAGTAACTGGCCTCCCTGATCACTATTTTCCTAATCCAATTGCTTGAGTTTAATGTCAATAGCTTAGTGGGTGCTTAACTAGAGATCATCAAGAGTGCTGTAATAATACAGTAATATCAAGGCTTTAATTGAAGCTTGCTACCCTCTGGTTTTTCCCTAATTTTTTTTTTACCACATTTATTGTACCCAAAATTCTATGAAGTATTTATCTTACTCTATATTCTTATACTGCAGATTGGTAAATTCAAGTTCTCAAGGTCTCTGGTCACAGGTAGGAATCCCATTTCAGTCCATGTTTGGGGCACAGAGCATGTAACACTGACTTATTTCTTTGAGGGACACAGTGTTACCTCTGAAGTCTTCAGTTTAGGCTTTAAGACACCTATTTTCAATTCTGTCAGGTAAAGATAAATATTATCCAGACAATTATTTTCTGTGTAACCACCAAAGAAAAATCCTCTTGAAACAAAATCAATCACTCTGCTTTGCAAAATTTTACTCTTTGTAATATCGCTGCATTATCCAAAAATATAGAAGTAATATATATATATTCATTTATCTAAAAATAATTGGAAATCAAAAACCCATTTCTTATTATGACAGTAAATAATTGTTACATAAAGAGATTCAAAGAAGTAAGTACATTTTCTTTTCTCCTTAAGATAAATACTATGGAAAAATGAATGAGATATTGTCAATAACACACGTGAGGCTGTGAGCCTCATCCAGATGAACAAATGAAGTCTGGCTGCAGTTAATGTGTAAGAAGCAGAGAAGGGAAGTCATCTGGACTTTCCTCTGCCCAATAAGGGAGAAGATAAAAGTTTTAAGTTGATAAATTCCCTCCAGGACTTGGAAGCAGAAGGCAATTATGATGGCTAAATAGTTAATAAATATTTCCATTTCATTTTTCTGGTTTTCATCTCAATTATTTCTTTAACTCTTTTTTTTTATTGTTAAACCCTATGTTATTGGAATCTTAACCAATATCAATAATAATGTCAATTCTCAATAAAAGCTTATCTAAAAAATATGTGATTCTGTGCAGCATTTTTCCTTTTACAAAATATTTACAAATACATGCGTTTTTAAGTATGTATATACACACATTTATGCATATATATCTCATTTAATCTTCAAGAATATTTGTGAGATATTGTTCATTTTCTTCTCACCCTTCGCAGCTAAATAGTTAAATCTCTAAATTCATTAACATTTCAAACCTAATATAGCTCATCAGGAATCTGTTCAAGACTAGAATTGAGTCATCTCCTTTACATCGTCTCCTCTAGCCCTCTTCATTAAGTTACTAAATTTCTCTTTCTTCTATCACTCACAATCTATGTTGGTCTATTTTTATTTAAATCAATGTGGTTTTTTTTTTTCACTTCAAGTGTTAATACGCTATTTATAAAAAAAGTTTTATAACGCAAATTTGAATACAAACATTTTAAAAATCGATATAATATAGTCATCCGGACAAGAACAATCTTTGGTACTCTCCCTTTAAACCACAAATACTCATAAAGTTTCTGACACGTCACAGGTTCTTGGGATAAAAGAGAGAACAAAAAGAAGCAACTCCATACCCTCATGGAACTTGCTGCTAAAATCTACAACACCTTTTCTCTCTTCGTATGTTTCAGGACTATTTTGATCATTTCCCCATATAAGATAAAAGGATCTGAAAATATGGCTTTTCATGATTTTTTTGTGTGCAAAGGTGTCTTTTCTGGGTCAGGTCCAATCTTGTCTGCTGCAGTCTTCACCAGACCACCACCATTTCAGCCTGCAGCCAGTTTCCTCAGTCCTCTGCCAACTATTTTCTTGTAAAGCTCTCAGAATGGAAGGCACTAGGGGGACATTGGGGGGCAGGTTGAAGAAACAAATTGCTTCTGCTTTTGCTGCTTCTTTTGATGGAATTTGGCAAATGCTTATGCAGCTTTTCTCAAATGGGACCATGTAGGACTCTAGACTACAGCAGCCCAAAGGCAGTTTCAGTTGCAATGATGGGAAATAGGGGATCTGAGTGACTGCACTCAGCATGAGTGGGTTCTAGTAGCAGGCCAAGGGGCCATGGCATCCACATCAGCTCACCAGAAAAAGATATGTGGGTCTCCATAGTGACCACTTTCTTTGGGTTGTTACACTCCTCTCCTATGCTTCTCTAGACTTTTATTTCATACATTTTACCAATTCTGTTACTACTCACCCACATTAAATTCCTTCTGTTTGAAATGTCTAACGTGTTTATATACTACTGGAAATAAACCATTGAGTTTAATATTATGTCAAATTAATTACAACTCTCCCTCAATATGAAATATTTACATTTTGATCAAATTTCTGAATTTAAAAATGTGATTAAATAAAATTATTTATATGAAATTATTTTCTGAATGCATTTTTCCCAAGAAAACTTGGAGGAATGATACAAAACCTTTCATGTATCTTAATAAACAATATTTAATTGCATTTCCAAAATCTTCTGCAAAATGAGCTACAACATCAAACTTCATCTGCAATAGTTTTGAATTTTATTTGCCTCTTCATCTGTGAAAATTTTATAAGTACTTCATTGTTTATGTTGTCCTTCTTGATTACTAGTGTAAATATGACCTTTCATGTTTATCTACATATGAAACTTTTAAAAAATATTTTTATCTTTTCACATTTTTCCTTGAGAGTGTTTCCTATTCTTATGAATTTAAAATGTGGTCTATGTTTAGAATGGTAACAAATAGTAAAGCTTTTAAGTAATATGTGCTACACATATGTCTACTTTTTCTTAATTTTGATATTTCATGCCTCTCTAAATATATGTGTTTTATTTAAAATATTATGTTTAATGATTTATTCCATTGCCTATATGTTTAGAATGTACTCACACAAATTTAATATCCTTAAAACTCTTTACTTTTACATTTTTCAATAAATGACTTTACAGTTTATTTTGTACTTTAACTTTTAGTACAGCAGTATTTTATTTGGTGGTATGATATGCAGTGTACTTCTAAGATGACTGCTTTCAAATGGAAACTAACTTCTAATTTTGAATGATCCCTTCGTCATTCAGTCATTCAAAAATATTTAGTCATTTCCAATTATGGAGTAGCCACTACTCTGCATTCATAGCCATGAAATAAAGACTCTATTATCAGAAAGTTTATACTATTTGTAAATAAAGACAATAAACTAAAAAATATATAATATAATGTCATGGGTTATTAAGTACAATGAATACAAATAAAGACAGTATGAGATGATAGAGAAGGATCTGGGAAATTATTTTAGGCAAGGTTGTTAATGGTCCTTTTTTAAGACAGTGAGATTTAAACAAACACTTAAATGGAACTTGGGAGAAAATGGGAAAACATCTGGGCACAGAAGTTTTTAGCATAATTAACAGGAAAATTAAATATTCTAAAACTGGGAGTAACTTACCATTTTTGATAAACAGCAGGAAGTTGGTGAGCTTGTTTTATGTGTGTGATGAGAGAATGGGGTGGAGGTGGTGGCAAGAAGATTTACTTAGAAATGAGGTTAAAGATGGAGCCATGAGTCAGGTCCAATAAGACTGTGGGGTCCTTGTGAGGACTAGGTACACTGAAGTGTGTGGAAGCACTGTTTTATAAAAGAAATATAAAATTACACCAAAAGCATTCAAAAGAGTTAACATGCATCTAGGGGTTTAAAAGGGAAATCACAACCAATTAGTGTCCTTTTCTAAGATATCTTTAGTCCATTTCCAGACATACCCATATTGTCATATATACCAATTGCATCTTGGCTTCCTCTTCTCACCCCAATTCCCAGTAACTGCCAGAAATCACAGCTGCCCTAAAACTTGAGAAGCCTAAAGCCATCTGCTGCCCTAGTGCTGGAGAAGGAAATACATACTCCACAAAGACATGTTCAAATCTTATTTTGAGTATCTGTGGGTGTGAACTCACTTGTAAAAATCACCATTAAACATATTATTATTCGTTAAAGCTTGGCCAAATTGAATCAAGGTGGATTTTAATCTGCATTCATTGAGGCTTTAAAAAGAGAGGAAATTAGGTCCAATCAGTAGAAGCTGGAAGTCAGAATAACCAGAGAGACGGGTGTGACAGCCGTATGGTAAATTGTCGTCACCAGAATGATACTGAAAAGTACAACATTGCTGATGTTTGGATTTTGAAATTATAACTCCAAAAATCTTAAAAAATAAATTCTTGTTGTTGAAGTCAACACATTGTGTGGTGTTTGTAATAGAACCTCTGCAAATGATAATACTGGCTTGTTGGTAAACCCAACCGAGATGTCATTGAAAGATTAATGGAGGAGAGTGATAGGATAGGAAATCACCAGGGAAGCTTTTTGAAGAACAGATTTGGAGATCAAGAATGAAGGCAGAGTTTTGATGCCGTAATGGTGACGATGTCTGTGATGGAGAAAGTGAGTTTCAGCACTCTTCAATGCAGTCAGTGAAGAATACTAGACTGGGCATATTTGTAGAATCAACTTTAGAACTTCAGTTTGGGACTCAAGTTTTCAAGTAAACATCCATGTGGTGGTGAGACAGGGGTATTGGCTACATGGATCAGGAATTGAGGGAGAAGATAGTGAGGAAAGCATGAGTTTGGGGACAAGCAATGGATGGATGAAGCAGGAAGTTGCACAAGAAGTGAGTCCCTAAATTTTACATTGGAGGCAATGCAGAGGAGGATAAATTTTCATATTATTTCTTCTAGTCAAATGGTTACTTAATTCCTTTAATAATGTAATTGAATGTAACTTCATTCACTTAATATAATGCAATTGAGAGTTATTCTAATGTTATGTGTATCAGTGTATCATTCCTTATTAAACTTTTTTATTTAAGTTTATCATTCTCACATGAACATCTATAAATAATAAGTGTATAGTAAAAGTTTTAAACTTACAAAACGAACATGACTATCATTATCCAGGACTCCAATACATTACCCCACAACCAATAACTTGTATGTTGTGAAAAATTTTTTCATAAAGTATGAGAGAGCATTGTCAAAACATTACTTCTAACTGTAACCAAAATCTTACATTTGGTATATTTTCTCCCAACCCACCTGGTTATTAACACCCTGTATTTGTATTATACACTTGTTACAGTTCATAAGAGAATGTTCTCATATTTGTTCAGTTAATCACAGTCGATCTTCCACCATGGTATTCATTGTGTTATACAGTCCTAAAGCTTTGTACAATCCACCCAAATTGTACACTCAGTGGCTCTCATTTTCATCACAGAGTTGTGTTGTCATCACCTCAGCCAATTTTACAACATTTTCATTATTCCAAAAGGAAAAATCCTATATCCCTTATACCCTCCTAGTATTGTACCTTAGAACTGATATAACATCTTCTTTGTAACTGCTGCAAAATAGTAAAGTATTACCATTAACTATAATCCATAAATTCCAACAGTTGTAATTTTCCCATGTAATCCTGTATTCTTAACACTTTGTAAAAGAATGTTCTCATGCTTTTAACCACAATCTTCATCCACCATCAAAATCTCTGTTTTTGTACCTGCATTATCCTCTAGCTTCTTTTCTATTGAAATATTACATCCACAGACTGCCTTTTCAGCCACAATCACAGTTATAAATCAGCAATGTTAGTTATATTCATTATAATGTATTACCATCAACTCTATTAATTTCCACATGTTTACAATAAACCTTATTAAAAATCTATATACATTAAGTATCAGCTCTCATTCTCAGCTGAAATTCTTTTGTCTAGAAACCTATACTCTAGAGTTGACCACAACTGGTTTACTAATTGTTTTAGCTCATACTAATGAGACCATACAATATTTGTCCTTTTGTGTCTGACTTATTTCACTCCACATAATACCCTCATGTTTCATCCATGTTGTCATATATATCCCAATTTAATTTCTTCTTACAGTTGAATATTTTTTCCATTGTATGTATATACCACATTTTGTTTATCCAGTCATCAAATGATGGACACTTAGGTTGTTTCAATATTTTAGCCATTGTGAATAATGCTGTTATGAACATAGGTATGCAATTGTCAGTTCATATCCTTACTTTCAGGTTTTCTGAATATATTCTTATTAATAGGATTGTTGAACCATACGGAAGTTCTCTATTCAGTTTCTGGAGGAAATGCCAAACTGATTTCCAAAGAGACAGCGACATTCTTCATTCCCAACAAGAGTTCCTATTTCTCCACATCCTCTCCAGCACTTACAGTTTTCTGTTTTTGTAATAATGACTATCTATAACGTGTGAAATGGTATCTCAGTGTAATTTTGATCTGCATTTCCCTAATAGCTAATGATGTTGAACCTTTTTTCATGTGCTTTTTGGCCGTTTGTATTTCCTCTTTGGAGAAAAATCTATTCAAGCATTTTGTCCATTTTTTTTTAATTTGGTGGCTTGTCTTTTTATTTTTGGGTTGTATGATTTCTTTCTATAATAAGGATATCAAAACCGTATTGGATATGTGGTTTCCAAATATTTTCTCCAATTGAGTAGGCTATGTTTTCACCTTTTTGACAAAGTCCTTTGATGCACAAAAGTGTTTAAGTTTTAGGAGATCCCATTTATCTATTTTATCTTTTGCTACTTGTGCTTTGGATTAAGCACGAATAGTTTCTTACGGATTAAGAAACTACTGCCTACCACAAGATTTGAAGATTTTTCCTACATTTTATTATAGGGGTTTTATGTTAGCAGCAATTATATTTAGGACTTTGATCCATTTTGAGAAAATTTTTGTACAAAGTGTGAAATAGGGTTCTCTTTCTTTCACTTGGATATGGATATCCACTTCACCCAGCAAAATTTAGTGAATAGACTGTTCTGCCCACCTAAGTGGGTTTGAAAGTCATGTCAAAAATCACTTGACCATAGATGCAAGGGTCTGTTTCTGTGCCATCAGTTCAGTTCCATTTGTCTATGTGTCTATCTTTATGCCAGTACCATGCTGTTTTTTTTTTTACCATTTTAGCTAGGTAATATAATTTAAAGTCCAGAAGTGTTAGTCCTCCAAATATGTTTTTCCTTTTTAAGATGTTTCTAGCTATTTGGGGCCATTTACCCTTTCAAAACTTGTCTTTTCCAGTTGTCTAAAAACTGCTGGTAGAATTTTTATTGGGATTGCATTGAATCTGTATATCAATCTGGATAAATTGATATACAGACTCAATGATATTTAGTCTTCCAATCTATGACCATGGAATGTTATTGCAATTATGTAGGTATTTTTTTTTTATTTCTTTTGAAATCCTACTGATTTTTATATTTTAAGCTCATCTAGGAGTTCTAGTAAGGTTTTTGTGGACTTTCCCAGATTTTCTAGGTATAAGGTCATGTCTTCAGCAAATAATGAAAGTTTTCATCCTTCCTTTCTTATTTGGGTGTATTTTATTTCCTTCTTGCAGAATTTCTCTAGCTAATTCTTTCACAATATTGAATAACAAGGGTAACAGTGGGCATCCTTGTTTTCTTCCAAATCTTATAGGGAAAGCTTTCAACCACTCCTCATTGAGTGCAATGTTGGGTGTGGGATTTTTACATATGCTCTTTATTACATTGAGGAAATTGTCTTCTGTAACTATCTTTTCAAATGTTTTATCAAGAAAGGATGCTGGATTTTGTCAAATGCCTTTTCTGCATCAATTGAGGTGATCATTTGGTTTTTATCACTTCAAATTTTTTTAATGTGGTGTAGTACATTAATTGAGTTTCATATGTTGAACCACTCTTGCATACCAGGAATAAAACAAACTTTATAGTGGTTTATAATTCTTTAATATGATGTTCAATTGTTATACAACCATTTTGTTGAGAATTTTTGTATCTTTGCTCTTTAGAGAGATTGGTCTATAATTTTTTTGTGTGTAGTATAATTATCTGACTTTGGTATTAGTGTAATGTTGGCTTCATAATATATTTTGGGTAATTTTCCCTCTTTTTCAATTTTTGGAAGATTTTATACAGGATTGGCTTTAACTTGTCTTAAAAATTTTGAATAAATAATGGACTAAATTAGAATTATTATTCTATTAGAGACTTATTACTATTCTAACAATGAAAGAACTTTTATTATTAATATAAAGGCATTGGCCACCAGAGGTTTGGAGAGGAGGGAGAGGGAAGAATAGGTGTAACATGGGGGAATTTTTGGGACATTGGAATTGTTCTGCATGACACTGCAATGATGGATACAGGCTATTATATATTTTGTCATAACCTAAAAAAATTTTCAGGACAGAGCGTAAAATATAATATAAACTATAGTCCATGGTTAGTACCAATGTTTCAATATGTATTCATCCATTTTAATGGATTAACTTCTGTTAATGTACCACACTAATGAAAGATGTTTTTAATGTGGGAAGATGTGGGAGAGGGAGGGGTTCAAGCATATGGGAATCTTGTGTATTTTTATGTAACATTTATGCAATCTAAAGGTTCTTTAAAAATAAGAAAATATTAATTTTATTTTAAAAAATTGGTAGACTTCACCTGTGAAGCTACCAGTCCTGTATTTTTCTTTGTTCAAAGATATTTGATAACCCCTATCTCACACATTTTACAAAATTAACTCAAAATGGATCAAAGAACAAAATATAAAAGCTAGAACCATAAAGCTCCTAGAAAAAATATAGGAAAACATCTTCAAGACATGGTGGTAAGTGGTGCAGTCTTAAAACTTACACTGAAAGCATGACCAATGGAAAAAAAATGGATAAATGTGACCTCTTCAAACTTAAACACTTTATAATTCTAAGGACTTACTCAAGATGAAAAGGCAGTTCACTAAATGGGAGAAAATATTTGGAAACTATATATACAATAAGGATTTTATTTCCATTCTATATAGAAAGATCATACAATTCAACAATAAAACAGCAAGCAATCAAATTTAAAAATTAGGAAAAGATCTAAATAAATATTTTTTCCAAAGAGGAAATACAAATGTCCAAAAAAATGCATTTAAAAATGCTGAATATTACTTGCTTTAGGGAAATGCAAATCAAAGCAACAATGAGATATCATCTCACACTGCACAGTATGACCATTATTTTAAAAAAGAAAGAAAGAAACAGAAAGCAGTAAATGCTGGAGAAGATTTGGAGAAATAGGAAAACTCCTGAACTCTTGGTTGGGTTGTAAAATGGTGCAGCCTCTGTGGAAGACAGTTTGGTGGTTCCTCAGTAAGCTAATTATAGGCATGCCATATGATCCAGCAATTCCTCTTCTAAGAATATGTCCAAAAGAACTGAAACCTGTGACATGAACAGACTTCTGCACACCAATATTCATAGCGACGTTATTCACAATTGCTAAAAGTTGGAAACCACCCAAGTGTCCATCAACCAATAAATCAATAAACAAACTGTGGTATATACATATGATGGAATACTATGTTGCAGTAAGAAGAAATGAAATTAGTATACATATGATAACATGGATGAATCTTGAAGACATTATGCTAAATTAAGTAAACCAGACCCAAAAAGACAAATATTGCATAGTCTCATTAATATGAACTAAATACGAAGAAGAAATTCATGGAGTTATAACCTAGAGTAGAGTTTATTAGGAGATTAGCAGAGGGCTGAGAAGGACTCAATGTATTTACAAGTTTTAATTGACTTCATTGTAAAAATGTGGAAATGGATCAAATTTACGGTAACACATTATAGGGAGTAGCAGCTGGTTTATAAACAGGATTGTGGCTGAAAAGGGTAGTATAGGGATATAAAGGTCAATTGAAAGAAAGCTGGAGAATAATCTAGGGAATAACACAGTGAAGCTAGAGGTGGATAAGAATTGTGGTTAATGGTATAGGTGCAAGAGTGTCCTTCTGTGAGGTAGAGCAGATGTACATCACAATTGAACGGTGGTGGGAATGTGGAGAGGCATGAGAAAATTACAATTGATGTGACCTATGGTCCGTGGTTAGCAACAATACTGTGCTTTCATGCATCAATGCCAAAAAATGCTGTGTTGATAATGGGGTGTTTAGAAAAGGGTGCCAAATGTATTCTATGGACCACTGTTGGTGGTAATAGTCTGATAGTATCACATAACCTGTAACAAATACTCCACCACGGTTTGACGAGTTGATTAAGGGGTGTTGTATGGGAATTCTACACATGTGCATGATTGTTTTGTAAGTTCACAACTTCTGTAATAAAAATACATATAAAAATAATAAGGTGATTGTAGGACAAATACACCAAATGTAAGATATGGACTAGAGTTAGTAGAAACATTTTGATGATATTCTTTCATAATTTGCAGTAAATGTTTCAAAATAATACACGGTTTTGGTGGTGAGGTGATTTATGGGACCCCTGTATGATTTTATGTTTTCTAAATTCACATTTTTTGCTATACACATATTGTTTAGGTATGCTCATGTGTGAATGATATATTTCAAAAAAACTAAAAAAAAGGTCAGTATAAACCTCTCACTTACTTTTCTATCCATTTATTCATTCATTCATTCCATTTTATTTCCAATTACTACTTCCATTCTCCTCTAGCAAGAGAAGGAGTCATCCTATTGGATTTTATGATAATCATTTTATTTGTGTGTATTATTGCAAAATGTACCCTTTTGTTTAATTTTATACTTATACTTTTTAATATACAAAATAGAATGTTCGTGCAATAAAGGAAAGAATTCAGTAACATTTCTATACACTGCTAATGAGTAATCTGAGAAAGAAGTCAGGAAAAAATCCCATTTACATTAGAGACTAAAAGTATCAAATATTTAGGAATAAACTTAAACAAGGACATAAAGGAACTTTATTCAGCAAACTGGAAAACATTGCTAAAAGAAAGCAAGGACAACCTCAATAAATGGCAGTATATTGCATATTCAGGAATTGGAAAAGTATATCATTATTTTTTATGCTGAATGATATTCCATGAGGTGGATGTACCACAATATGTTTATACATTCCCCAATTGAAAGATATTTGTATAGTTTTTGGTTTAGAGAATAATGCATATATGCATATATTCTGATATATATAAATATATATGTGTATATATGTATATGTATAAATATACCTATAAATATAACAGATATATCACATATCTATCTTACTATCATGTATACATATATATTTTACACATATATGGTATATATAGGTATATATGATATTTGAATATATTTACATATGACACACACCTACATAACTGAAAATATAAGAACTCTTACAGCTCAACAACCAAACCACAAAACACAGGTAATTGAATTTAAAATTATTTCCCCAAAAGTAATATACAAAAGGCCACAAGTACATGATATTATGTTCAAAATCTTCATTCATTAATGAAATGGAAATAAAAACGACAGTGCAATACTACTGCACAACCCATAGAATGATTATAATAAACAAAAACAAGCAAATAAACAAAAGGAAAATTTCAAATATTGGCAAGCAGGTGGAGAAATTTGAACTTTCATGAATTACTGGTGGAAATGTAAAATGGTACACACTTGATGGAAAGTACTTTGGCAGTTCCTCAGAAAGATAAACAGAGTCTCTTACCATATGATTCAGCAATTTCACTCCTAGGTACATATCCAAAAGTAATGAAATCAGATATCCAGAGAGGTACACAAATGTATATCAAAATATTATATACAATAGCAAAAATGTGGAAATAGTCCCAATCTGCAGCAATACATAATTAAAATATCTGCTGTTTATGTGCACATACATATATATATACACAATGGGATATTATTCATTCATAAAAAGGAATAAAATACTGATGCATCCTACAACTTGGATATACCTTGAAAATATACTAACTGAAAGTGCTAGGCAGAAAGGTCATATATTGCATATATTGCATGATGCCTCTTCTGTGAAACATCTATGTGAGGTATATCCATAGAGATAAAAAGCATACATTTTTATGCTGCTGGACAGAGTGAAGAAGAAGGAGGTTTTACATAATAAGTACAGGGTGTTCTTCTGCATGATGGAAAAGTATTATAACTAGGCAGAGGTTTTATCTGAACAACATTGTGAATGCACTAAACACTGAATGTCACTTTTTAAAATATACCAAATAAAAAATAACAGAGATAATGAACTTTCATACATTGATGGTGTGACTAAATGTGCTATGGCCATTTTGGAAAACAGTTTGGCACTTTCTTATGAAGTTAAACATATACTACCTTATGAAACATCAATGCCACTCATAATTAATTAGATTAGAGGAATGTAAATATATTGACACATAAAATTGGACAGAAGTATTGATAGTGTCTTTATTAAACCTTCACCCAAACCAAAAGCAAGCCAAATGTCTTTCAGCTGGAATATACAAATTGTGTTACATCCGCTCAAAGGAATATTATTCAGCAATAAAAAGTAAGGGTTACTGATATACACAACCACATGGATGAATGTCAAGTCCACCATACTTACCGAATCATGGTGGAATCAAAAGATATTATGTAATTATTTCATTTATACTTTATTCTTGGAAAATGCAAAAATGTCGGGAAATAAAGATTATCAACTGCCACTTACTAGGTATGTATGAGTGAGTATAAAGACTTTTGAAAAAAATTCTTGGTGATAGAACCATTCTATATGTTAATTGTGTTGCAAAGAATAAAATTTCATGCTTGCCAAAACTCATAGTGCTGTACAATATAAAGAATAGATTGTACTGTGTGCAAATTACAATCCAATGAACCTGACTTTAATAGAAAAGAAAAATAGATAATACAGCCAAGGTTTATGAAATGGGTGAGAATGAAGAATAAAGACAGTGATAAACATGTGAGAAAAAGTAAAACAACACATTATGAAATCAGTAATATATACACCGAGTAATTTTTTTTCTTTTTTGGTTTGTTTCTGTCTCTGTGTGTCTGGGCATTTCTTTTTTCTTTATTAGAATAATTTTGGGTTTACAGAACAATCGTCCATAACAGGATTCCCATACACCACCCTAACACCAACCTCTTGCATTCATATGGAATACTTATTACAATTGATGGCAGCATATTTTTATAATTTTACTATTAACTAAACTCCATGGTTTAAATTAGTGTTCACTCTGTAGTCTAATTCTATCATTTTGTTTATAATTCTGTTACCACATATACAGTAAAACATTCCTTTTAAATCACATTCAGGTATATATTTCAGTGTTGTTACACAATTAACAGCATCTATCCCTATCACCATCATCCATTAGAAAAACATTCTATTATTCCAAATAGGAACCTTGTACATTTTAAGCCTTAAATTCCAATTCCCTATACCAACGCTGTGCTGTGTAATATGTATTCTAGATTCTGACTTTACGAGTTTGCTTATACTAATTGTTTCAAATCAGTGAGATCATATAATATTTGTCCTTTTCTGCTTGAATTATTTCACTCAACCTTTTGTATTCAGGGTTCATCAACGTTGTTGCACGTACCAGGACTTCATTCCATTTTACAGCTAAATAATAGTTTACAGCTAAATAATAGTCAATTGTGTGTATGTGTGTATTCCAATATATCAAATTTTATTTATGCATTCATCAGTTGATGGGAACTTGGGCTTTTTTCCCATCTTTTGTCAATTGTGAGTAATACCACCACGAACATCAGTGTGCAAATATCTGAGTGTCTGCTTCTAATTTTGGGGGTATATATACCTAGTAGTGGGTTTCCCAATTGACGTGAAAGTTCTATACATAAATTTCTTAGGAACCGCCAAGCAGTTGTTCCACAGCAGCTGCACTATTTGATAATACCATCAGTAATGGATGTGTAATCCTATTTTTATGACATTCTCTCCAACATCTGCTATTTTCTGATTTTTAACAGCAGCCATTCTAATAGGTGTGAAGTGATATCTCACTGTGATTTGTTTTGCATTTCCATGATGGTTAATGATGTTGAGCATCTCTTCATACGCTTTCTGTTCATTTGTGTATCATCTTTAAAGCGATGTCTATTCAAGTCTATTGCCCAATTTTAATTGAGTTGCTTGTATTTTTGTTGGTAAGTTGAAAGATATCTTTCTGTATACTGGATATTAAACATTTATTTTATGTGTGGTTTCAAAATATTTTCTCCCATTGCATAGGTTGTCATTTTACTTTTTAGATAAAGACTTTTTAAGTGGCAAAAGTTTTGAATTTTGATGAGATCCCAGATACCTCTTTTTTATTCTTTTGCTGTTTGTGCTTTGGATATAAGTTCTATGAAACCACTGACCATTTATTCAAAATGTATTTTTTTATTTTTTTAAAGAAACATAGATTGCATGAATGTTACATAAAAATAAAGGAATTTCCCATATGCCCCAATCCCTAGCCCTCCTACTTTTTCCGACATCAACATCCTTCGTTAGTGTGCTACATTTGCCATGATTGTTGAACACAACTTGGAACATTGCCATTAACCATGGATTATACTTTACATTGTAGTTTAAACTCTTTCCCACACATTTTTGCAAGTTATTACAAGATATGCAATGAAATGTATCTGTCATTGCAATGTCATTCAGAACAATTCACAAATCTTGAAAATACCCCCAATTTGCACCTATTTTACCTCTCCCCTCCCTCAGAACTTCCAGTGGCAACTGCCTCCACATCAGTGGTAATTATAAAAGTTCTTCCATTGCTATGATCATAAGTCTATAGTAAATAACAGTAAGTCTACTCTAGGCCATTGTTCAATCCTTTATCCTGAGGATTCTGTGATGGTGATGCCAATTCTGACTCTAATTGAGATGGAACTTAGATCCCATATGTCAGATGGATGGGACTATCTTGCTTGCAATTGCAGAGTCTGTCCTATTCTTGAGGAGGTCGTTTCAATCACCATCTCCTTGTTAGTATTCTTGGGTGAATCCAATGAACTGGAGAGTAGGTGTTGCAAATATGTTGAGATTCAAAGCCCAACTGTTTCATGGACAAGCAAAATATTTAAATCTCTTGGACATACACCTATCAACACTAGTATTAAATATGGGTTCAAATACAAGGGGCAGAAAACCCATGTGTATGTAAACCACCACTGAGTCCAACTCTGTCTCAATGGGAGCATAATTTCTAAAGTCAGCTCCACTGGCAGGGTGCCAAATTCCTGAGCATCTGCCCTGTCTATAGTGTCTGGATGTCTCCAGAGCCCTCAGGAGACCTGCTATTTGAGCAAATATTTACTTTGGCAGTCAATGAGTTCCTGCTGAGGTGTGCATATGCATAACCTCTGGGATGGCCTTCCAACTCATTTTTAAGTCTCTTAGCCATATAAACTCATTTGTCTTTAACTTTTCCCCTTTGGTTAAGTTTTTTTTCCAGTTGAATTGCTAGTTGGTGCTTGGTATTAATCCCTCAGTGCCAAGGAGGCTCAAACCAAGGAGTCATGTCCCATGCTGAGGGGAACGTAATGCATTTCTATGCTGAGGTTGGCTTAGAGGGAGGCCACATTTGAGTAACAAGCAGGCTCTCAGTAGGTAACTCTCAGGCACCCTATAATACTAAGCTAAGTTTCAAATTCAAAAGTAAAGTTTCATAAGTACAGTCATCACTATCAAGGGCCCATCAATGTTTCATCCTCCTTCACTATTCACTGCCCATGTACTCAGTGGATTTATTTTTGTCCCATTAGAGAATGTGGCAGAGCTTCCCAGGATGGGAATTCAATATTCCTTTGGTTATTGTGGGAATCTCCACCCACTGTGGCAATGCCCCATGGACACTTGAACATATACATTTGCCTTATAGGTATGCCACAGAGGAGCCTCCTTCCATGCATAGCCCATCTCTTACACCCCACACCAATAATCCTCCCCTGCTATAGTTGTAACTCTTCTGTGGTCCAAAACTTCTTCAATATTGAAGTCACCAAACTAACCAAATAGAATTAATAGGAAAATGATATAATAATGATAATTTAAAACATAACAAATAAAGTACAAAAAATGTTTTTAAAAAGCTTGAAATAATTAAAAAAATAAAAATATATAAATTTAAAAGAGTTTGACATTATGTCTTTCATCATTGTAAGATCTATTGTCATGTATTGAGAAAAAATTGATTTTTACCCACAATAAATAAATAAATAAATAAATAAAATAAAACAAAAAAGATCTATTTTCTGTATGTACAGTGACATTTTCTTCCTTTTATTCCTCCAGTGTCTTATTTTTTCATTTTGTCTTCAAAGAAGATTTAATTTACCGAAAAATCATGTGCAGAATATAGTTGATTTCCATATACCCAACATCCTCCCTCTTTTCCTCTTTCCCTTATTAATAACATTTTACATGTAGATGCTACATTTGTTACAATTGATGTGAAATATTGAAACATTGCTATGAACCATGGTCATTAATTTCCATTATGGTTTACATTTTGGACCATATACTTTTATAGATTTTGATGAAGTTTAATGTGGTCTGTATCTGTCATTGCAAGATTATGTAGAACAATTCTATGACCCTAAAATTGTCCCTTGTTCCATTTATTCTATTCCTCCCTCCCCCTCCCCTTAGTAGCCACCAAGATTAACTCATTGAAGGACAAGATTCATAATTGCTTCCAACAACATTAAAGGCTTGACATACTGGTCTGTCCTCCCCTCCTAAGCACTGCCTATACTCTCAAGAGACTCCCACCCCTCTATTTGAGAGAATAGCAGGATGCCAACAGGATGGGATTCTAACACCTTCCCCCTTATTATGTGAGTATCCACCCACTGATACAACACACACTCCTTAGAAGCCTGCTCCAGGTGCATCGAGTTCCAAATGCTTCTCACATCCAACACCTTAAACCAGTAACCCTCCCCTGCTGTATTTCCTAAAAGAACATTCCCAATGTTGTAGTTTCAACCACATACTCACAAATCCCTAAAGTTCACCTGCCCCTTGCCTCAACCCTCCCCCCAGTTCCATGGTCAGTACAACCCACCCTCCCTACCCTACTCCCCTCACAGGCCAACACCCACCCATGCCCAATAGCATCACAGCACCACTGTTATGCCCATCCTCTGTGTAACTAAACCCTTCCATCTTATCATAGATTATGCCCATATGGGCATTGGCTCACAGCCTTCTTCTTCCTTTCTGTCCCCTATAAACCTATCTTCTAGATTCTAGCTCTGAGAGTTTGCTCAATTTGTTTTATTCTATCAGTGAGGCCAAGTAATATTTGTCTTTCAGTGCCTGGCTTGCTTCACTCAACATGATGTCTTCAAGATTCATCCATGTTATCCCAAGTGTTAATACTGCATTCCTTCTTACAGCTGAGTAATATTCTATCATATGTTTATACCAGAGTTTTTTTTATCCATTCATCTGTTTATGGACATTTGGATTGCTTCCAACTTTTGGCAATGGTGAATAATGCTGCTATGGACATTGGTGTGCATATATCTGTTCATGTCCCTGCTTTCAGTTCTTCTGGGTATATACCCAACAATGGGATTGATGGGTCATATGGCAGTTCTATATTTAGTTTCCTGAGAAACTGCCAAACTCTCCTCCATAAAGGCTACACCATTCTACCTTTCTACCAGCGGTGTATAAGGGTTCCCATTCCTCCACATCCTCTCCAACACTTTTAGTCCTCTGTTTTTTTTTAATAGCCACCAGTCTAATGGGTTTAAGATGATATCTCATTGTAGTTTTTATTTGTATTTCCCTAATAGCTAGTGATGTTAAGCATCTTTTCATGTGCTTTTTATCCATTTGTACTTCTTCTTTGGAGAAGTATCTATTTATATCACTTGCCCATTTTTTAAATTGGGTTGTTTGTGTTTTTATTTTGAGGTATAAGATTTCTTTATATATGCTGGATATTAGACCCCTATCAGATATATGGTTACCAAATATTTTCTCCCATTGGGTAGGATGACTTTTCACTTTCTTGACAAACTCCTTAGAGGTGCAAAAGGTTTAATTTTGAGGGGGTCATATTTATCTTTATTTTTTTTTTCATTGAAGAAGCCATTCTTCCAGTTGAATGGGCTTAGTGGCCTTGTTGAACATTGGTTGACTGTATATGTGAGGATCTATGTCAGAACTCTCAATTTGGTTGCATTGATTGGTATGTCTACCCCTGTGCCAATAACAGGCAGTTTTGAGCCCTGTAGCTTTGTAGTATTTTTTACAGTCAAGTAGTATTATTCCTCTGATTTCATTTTTCTTTTTCAATATATCTTTGGCTATTCAGGGTCCCTTGCCCTTCCAAATAAATTTCACAGTTAGCATTCACAATTCAGTAAGAAATACTGTGGTAATTTTTATTGGGATTGTGTTAAATATTCAAATATTTACTTGGGAAGCATAGACATCTTAATGATGTTTAGTGTTCCTATTCATGAAAAGGTAATATTCTTCCATTTTTTTAGGTCTTATTTGATTTTCTTTAACAGTGTTCTGCGGTCCTCTGCATACAAGTCATTTACATCTTTAGTTAAAATTATAGCTTCAAGATTTGACTGAAAATGTGTTTAATTTCTTCCTCATCATTGAAAATTAATTTTGTTAGGTCCACAATTATAATTCAGGCAATTAGCAATTATATATATATATATATATATATATATATACACATAATTAGAGAAGTTGTGGGT
>JAQZBX010041096.1:0-22459 GCA_029593785.1 Cabassous unicinctus
TTAGTACCCACGCTAGAAAACAAACACATTCCTAAGTAAGTCATCAAATACACTCTAACAAATACAGAAATATAAAACTGCATTTAGTTAGCTTATCCAAATTCAGATAAGCTTAACCTTAGAAATGTAAAATGATGCTTGAATGCATTATAGGATGGTACATTTACATTTCATAGTCTTTATTACTCTTCTTCTAAAACCACCTCCAGGATCACCACCATGTTTGCTCGTGTAGTGGAATAGATGGGCATTCAAAATAATTCCTTCAAAATACTTTGCTCTGTGCCTTCCCTCTGCACACTATGTTGTTTCTTCTGGTTTCTCCTCAGACATCCGGTCACCCTAAAGCCTGCACTCAGAAATGGTGGTCATTTTACAAATCGTGTGCACTACAATCCTAGGGAAATTTATTCATTCATTCATTCATCCATTCATTCTTCCATGCTTTCATTTATTCAATGTGACGGTTAATAATCTTCCATGTGCCAGATACTGCTAATCTCTGTGACGCAATAAAGCTGAGAGCATGGGGCTATTGAAAACAGAAACTGCAACAACAAAAGCTACTATTTCTTGGGGTCTTTTCCCCATCCCACTGTCAGGACTACATGCTTTACAAATTCTGTAAGCTCTCCGAAGCTAAGCAGAATGCCAGACACCATCAGCAAAAAGTGATTTCTGTTTTCCCCACAAAGAATACACATGTACATCATGCCACCAAACTCCTAGCTACATGAATGAAGACCTTCTGTAGTTTCCTCAGGAAAGGTTTTCTAAACCACTTACTGAATCAGCCTTGGAAGCAGTGGCAGCACATTACAAATCAAGAAGAGGTTTCATATCAGAATAACCTCAAGGCAAGTAAGAAGGTAGAAATGTTTCTGAACTTGTGCAATGGATATTCAAAGAAACTGGCTACAATTAAACCTCACCTCCAACAGGGCCATGCTGAAAACTACAGAATCTCGATACCATATTATTATAACAGCCCTGCAAGCTAACAGATGTTTTGACATTAATTGAAAAGAACATTGTATTTGCTAGAGTTGAAATTTCTGAGACTTTCAGTGCACTTACTGAAAATTCATTTGAGAATTCCCTTCTGATGTCTGACCTGGGTTTCAAACCCCCAGGAAAACCATGATCTCTTCATCTATAGCTTATAGAGCAGGAGACGAGACACTTAAAAACCGAACAAGACTTGGGAAGGACGGAAGTCTTAAATTTGAATTCAACCCATGGCTTACTTGCTACAGACTTTCTTCTTCCTGGGGAAACCTCAGGCTGTTACAAACTGAGGAGCAAAGGTGGTAACCTGCCATGTCATATACACATTTCCTACCCATTAAGGCCTGCCACTGATTGATTTGTTTCTCCTAAGGCAACCCTGAGCAGTATCTCTTCCTAAAACCAGCTGGATACAGAGTGGTGACAGGTCAGAATGATAACAAGAAAGGTCAGGAGTACCAATTAGCAGATATGAAATAAACAATTGATTTCCGATAGCTTAATTTTGTAGTAAGTAGCTAAAAATTTCAGGAAAGGGATTTTAAAATTTGGAGCCACACAAATCCATGAAACATGGCTCTCTCTAATTCATCATCATCACTCTGACAACCCCTCCAACTTTGGTTTACACTAATAAGTTGGTTCATGTGTTCCTTCATTCATTTGGTCATTCCTATACTGTGTTCTTTGGTTATAGAACTCATGAAGGGTGGTACTCTTGAAAGCTGAAAGGCAGTAGATTTTGCAGCTCTCCTTCGAATATGAGAACACAGGTAGAGACTGAGATGAGTCTTTGGAACAATGGGCCTGAAGTCAGTCTATTTTGGTTCCCATAGCTCTACTGACAAAAATGAATCTATTCAATGATTTCAGGTCAGGCATTTTGGCTTTATGAAGTAACAATAGATTGAAATGCTTACCAAGATTTTGTTGAGCCGGTGGTCTACAAATATCCCATAAAATTTAGTATCTGCAAACAATGTGTGGACATGAACATTTAATGCCCCAACTGTGCCATATAAAGACTGCAAAACTGGACTCATTCTATATTGACAAGGTCAAAAGAAGAAATCAAATCCAAATAGTTTTGTTTTCTAAAATCCATATGCACCAAAAAACTCTGAAAATCCCCGGGAGTAAAAAGAACTCTTTCTAGTTTGGCTTTGTATTTCCTCTCTGTTTCTAACCGTTCAGAAACATACCCAAGTGATTTACTATCGTCACAAGCTACTCACCTCCACATTTCTATTTTTCAAATAGTTTATACCATGAAATCACAAAGGCACTGATTGTCATTCTCAAAAGACAGAAGCACTCTACTATCACATCAAAAGCATTTGAATAGTTCCTCTAGTTACAGAGAAGGTTAAAGCGAAAATATTGAAAATGTTGCATTATTATTTTTAAATGAAATAGCAAACCATGCCAGACAGCTCAATTGGTTAAGAATTGTGCATGCTCACAAAACTGAAGACCAGCACTTAGAGACACTCAGTAACTCTTGTACCTGATTTATGTTTAATTTCCATGCATACGTCTCCATATGTGCTAGTTTTCCATTAAAAAACAATAGGGGAGTCCTTCTGCAGCTAATTTAACACCTGTGAATCCCCATAGGCTGTAACCAGAGAGAGTAATCTGTTTGATTAAGTGCCTGCCTTAAATTTGGAAGGCACTACGTTCAGCTTCTGTGCTGGGACTCTATTTTCATGAGAAGTTCATTTCTACTTTTAGTGATTACATGCAAGGGGGCAGAGTTACAGTGGTTAACAGATGCATGCTTTTCATTTTCTGATCCTGCAAGTATGAAAAATTCCCAAATTTTGACCTAAATGTGACTTTTTGAAATTCAAACATCACACATGGGGAATAACCAAAAATAATTGGAAAAAAAATCATATGGATATATTTTGTACCATAAGGCTTGCTCTCAGAGTCTTTCATGCCTTGGGCATCTCTTACTTGTGGAGTATACATAAAACACTGTATCTTTCCTTTTCTATATTTGTCTTACAGCTAAGTAAGATTTGGACTATTTTCCCCAGGTTTCGAGTTTTTAGCAAATTCCAACAATGCCAGGCCTCTCGAGTCAAGTTCCCAGGAAGGCAGGCCACTGTGAGCCTTTTTCTCAACATGCAGATTACCTTATGGGTACCAGGAAAGCCTCGACAGCAATTTTCTGCAAATAATCCAGCACTGTCCCAGTGTATGTTGGTGCTAGGGAGGAACTTTGTCTTGAAGAATTTACTCAATTACACTAAAACACTGATGTTTCCGACAGTGCCGTGTTTGACAAGGGAGTGCTCACTGGTTTGAGACTTCTTTATGAAAACAGAAGGATGGCCATGAGGGGCTGTAAAAATGTTTCTCACTCGTTTTAACCCAGAAAAAATCATAAATGAACCCTTATCTGCCTTTGTGATTAACTCTTCTAAATTAAAAGCTTTGTAACGCGAGAACGTGCATTTCTTTCCCTTTCCACATATCTCCCCACAGTATTGCACACTTCATCCAATACCTTCCTTGGTGAGCCATTCTCCCAGAAAATGAAATCATAGGCATTAGAACAAGGGCGACTCCATCCCCTTGTCAAAACTAGAGAGAAAACTGCAAGCTGCTATCAGCTGAGGAATTAGCGACATAACCTAAGCTAAAAAGACAGGTCTCAAAAATGATTCATAGGACCACAAAACATAGACCCGTAAGAAAGTATTAAAGGGCATTAGAGATAGGGTGCAGCTGTGGTGTTTAGGGTAAACAGCAAGAAGGGAGACCTTCTTCTGAGATAATCCATCCCCCAAATCTTAGCAAGCTGTTTTTCTCCCTTCCTCCAGTGCCTTGTGCAACGTCACATCATCGGGGAGGCGGCCCTTAAACTCATACCAAACAAAGTGCCTCTCCCGGGTCACCTCACCAGGTCTTCCCTGGTGTTTCCTCACTGCAGTGATTAAGGTCTAACGTGGTTGTATCTCTGCATTTACTTGTTGGGATCGTTTCTCTCTCCCACTAGAATGTATGGTCCATGAGGAGCTGGTATGTCTTCTCATCTCTCTTCTCCAGTCCCTGGAGCAGGGGTATATGGTAGGCGCTAAGAAATACAAGTTAAACCACTGAATGAATAAATGAATCCTGAGGTCCAGCTCTATAAACGTCCACATACAATTAGTACAATTACCAAAGGGGAAAAAATGTAATAGGATGAAAAGGCCTAATGCAGTTCTTGGAAAATACAAAAAAATTACAAGCTTTATGCTCAAAGCTTAAGACACGTAAATAAAATGAAACTTTGCAGCTGCTTAATATCTTAATTTATATTTTCCTACAAGCATAGAATTGTATCAAAACCACTAATAACATTTTAGATTACATAATTATCTTAGAAGCCATACTAATGGTTGCAGCAAACTGGTTGCAACCATTAAAACACTGTCAGAACACTTAGAAAATATAGCTTAAAGTGTTCATCTAAGCCTGTATATTACATTGATTATTACAGTGAATTTTAGGCTTCCAGGAAGGGAAACTGGGAGTTTGGGAATGAGACTCCTGAGGCCAGGGTACAAGGTTGTAAAATTCTCAGCCATTCTTCTACGCTCTGTGAGTAAAGACCCTGAGTCATTCCTACAGTGAAGTTTCTAAGGATTTCTGGCTTAGAATTGAGTTCTGGAGATGAAAGTCTCATGGCTAATCAGAACCAAACGCCACCAGCAGATTCACGGAGAGTTCCTTCAGGTCCAGGGAACGGCAACTTCCGGGTAAATCTCTAGTAACTGTGCCATCATCCTTCCCCCATGCCATGGCTTCCTGTATGAGCAATTCCAGTGTTTACTGTTGGGTGGGAACACATGTGGGACAATGAAGACATAGGAAGTGGCTTTTTGCTTCTTATTTACTGTCTCCCACAAAACAGATAGAACACCAGCACACTCTACTTTCCTTTTATACCTCAACGTTACATAAAGTCTTAGCATCATTGAGTAAATAAATTAGCAGCAGCAATGATAAGTTACTTCTTAGTCTCTGATTTGATGAAGCATAAAATGGTTATCCTTTCATAGCATCATTAAACTATTCTAAAGAATGCCTCTTAGGGCAGCCCTTATGAAGGACTTCTCCCTCCCTCCTTCCCTCCCTCCCTCTCAATTTATGGTTTTACTTAAGTACTCCATTGGAGCATAATCATATACTTGCTCTGTCTCTTGGTTATTCTCATCTAAATTTTTCTTCATTTATCAGTCATGTTAACCTTTACAGAGAATCTTATCTCATCTGGATTGCTCTTCCATCATTCCCCAAGCGCTGTCTTCTTTAATATTTCCACTTTGATCACCTAATTGTATTATTTAACGTTAAATATAAAGCTTTCTGCCAAAGCCTGGGACATCATCATTCTTCTGATCGTCTCTTGCACCTCACCTCAAAGGAAAGCAGTCCCAGCTACGACATCAAACAGCCATGCCCCACACATCTCACTCATGGACCTGACAGTCCTCGTGGAAATCCAGAAATAGACGGCACATCCCTCAGGATCCTGCATGTGCGTGTTCATGGAATGGGGCACTTAAATCCTCCACTGCTAAACCACAGTGGGGTAGCCTCGATTTCCTAGAGCGAGTTCTTGAGGAAGAGTCCCTGAATAATTTCTTATGGAGAAGGAAGGTAAGGCAGAGCAAGGAATGTGGCTAATGACATTGGAGGTAGTTTCACCTGAGCATAACTCATTTCCACTGTTTAGCTAAAAATACACATTTTTACAGGCTATGTGTAAATGATACGTCTGTCTAGGCACAATGGAATCTTTTATGAAAAGCTTCTAATTATACTGCTGAAATTCATGGGATTTCTACAGGCAAAATGAATGTATAGTTATCTTTTCAATACTACCGGTGCAAAAATGGCTTCTTGTTTTAAAATATCCCTTCATGTTCTTTGTTACCTTAGCATTGAAAGCTAGACCTGCCTACTGTATAAACATACATCCTTGTTTCTATGTCTCTCAGCTTATAGTCCAGAAAAGCATTATTAATGAAATAAAATATAACACCCATTCACATAAAAAAGGCAATGGAACCACAAGCACATAGCAAACAATTCCTGACAAATAGACAATGAACGGCTGCCTACCACCAAAGTACAATTATCTGGAGCGGTGTCGTGATGATAAGTCACGCTGGCAAGAGGGCTGCTTCTGTTTTTTCTTTTTGACCCCTGAGCAAGTACCCAAAGGCGTATGAGAAAAGCCTATTTACCATGATTCTCCACCTGCCCGTCTCCACATTTCCTATTGTCATGCCGTGTCAGTACTCAGGGGAACAGCCTCTGGCAGCAATGCTAGATTTCTAAATAATACATCAAAACTGGGCTCATCATGTACCTTCATCATTATTTTCCTATGTCACCAAGTTGGAATTCTATTTTCACGTTCATTTCGAATTTCCATAGTCATCCTGGGTTGCAAGGAGGGTAAGGATAAAGAGCTCTGGGACCCAGAGCAAATGTCAGGTGGGAAGAATTGTTTGGAATCAACAGGCAAACAAAGAACTGCAGTGAAAACTGCAGGTGGAAAGAAAGATGCTCATTACCCCCTGACACAAAAAGGTATGCCTTTCCTGTGTCTGCACCGGCGCAGTCCATGGGGACTCGGAGGCCATCGGCTGAGTCTGACATTGTGTTCTGTCATAGCTGCAGAGAAACGGCTGTAATACAGAAGCAACATAGGGAATGGCATCTGATAGATGGAAATGAAAAATCCTGTGAAATAACTCCTGTAAAGCCAAGCTCCATCAGTTATGCCTTTGAGTGCAATTTGCATTCCAAACCCTATACTAGTCAGTATTTTCCAAGTTATTTTTAACTATGTCATAAAGTGTTTACTTGACAAAAAAAAATCATTTGAGTATCTTGGGAACAAAGGTCTTTATAAATCTTTGAAATCACACTGTTCTTCTTATATATGATATTCTTTCAGGAATAGTGATACTATCAGGAAATTGAAAGTCTAATGAAATGCTCAAAATAATAATTTTCATTCCTTTTAACATTTTGAATATTTTCAAGTAATTGTGTTCTCATCAGGTAATCTGGAGTATAGTCAAAATAACGATTTTTTTTCATAAAGTTTTTACTTTAGCATTATTTCATGCCAAGCAGCTTTTCTGCTAAACAAGCTTAAATAATATATTCATCATCAACCCTCACTAGAATGCAGAGAAAAGAAAATGAGAAATAGCTGCTACTCTGAGGAAAACCTGATATTTTGGATATTTAGTTTCCAGGCTGCTATGACAAACACCACACAATAGGTTAGCATAAACAATGGGAATTTATTGGCTCGCGGTTTTGAGGTTAGACGTTCAGAATTGAGGCATCAGCAAAGCAATGCTTTCTCCTCAAAGCCAGTAATATTCTGGTCCCCACTGCTGCCAAGCCCTGGGGTTCTCTGGCTCCTTTGTCTTCCGGTTCGCTGACTTCCGGCTTCCGGCTCCACCCTGTGGCTATCACTGATGCTGGGGAAGTCAGGGACCACCTGGCAGCCATCTCCAAGCCCTCACCTACCTTGGCCTCCTTTTCTATTGTGCGCATCATGTTTCCACAGGTTTCCATTCCACAGCCCTGGGAGATGTCAGGTCTACTGAAGCAGCCTGACTAGACCTTAAACCGAAAACCAGGAACAAGCAGTTCCAGCTGCTTACCGGGACGTGAACTCTCAGTGGCAACCCATTTTTGTCTCTCAAATCCGCCACACTCTGACCCAAGTTTGGCCTCCCCAGGGGGCCTTCCACAATGCTTCCCCGGCTCTTTTGGTACATGAATTTTTTTCTTCACTGCTTAGACAAATTTATTATTAATGTCTCAAAGCTGATGAGGACATGAAGTTATATGAACAGAATTCTTAATTTAGGACACACAGACAACTGTAAACATGATAAACGCATCAAAGCAGGGATGCCACCAGAAGGTATCAGCCCCCCGATGGATCGTCTGTAGTTGATCCTCTTTTCACTCCAGCCCACATTCGTAATAAGGCAGTTAGTGGCTGAAAGTTTCGGTTGTGCCTGAGCCAGTATTCCCAAGACATACCATGTAGCAACTCGCTCCACATCTGCCCATCCCTGAATTTTTTCTGCTTATAAAGAATTCTGGAATAAGGTCCACCCTCATTAATTTGGGCCAGACCTTAACTAAATATCTTTAAGAGATTCTATTTACAATGGGTTCACACCCACAGGAAAGTAGATGAAGACCAAAAGCGCCTCTAAATTGGTGGACATAATTCAATCCGCCACAATAGTTCCTCTTTAATTTTCTTACAAAACATCATAGCCTCTGGCTTACATGGTTACACAATTTCACCAGTTCATTTCAACAAACAATTTACTAAGAAGGGTATAAAATCCCTGGAAAAGAAAATGAGAGCAAGGGTTAGCAGGAACCCTTTAAGAATTTCAAAGTTTTAGAACTGTGTCTTCACTGTAAGAATCCTTTACTCTCACTCCGAAATATCTAAATTAGAAGCACTGCCCTTGAGTAAGCTTGAGACAGGGATTTTTGCTAACTTAAGCACCTTCCACTCCCTTGTCTTCTCAAGAGCTTGAGGTCCCACAGTGTCACAGTGTCACAGTGTCCTTGAGGGCTCGTGTCCCTCCAGAGTATACACACTGGCCCTGCCCAACCCCAAACACATCACTTCTATTTTAACACAGTCATCAAAGCATGTACCTTGGATCTCCATCCTCTCCATAACTCTGCTAAGAATCCAGACAGGCAATCCAAATTTTAGTAAACTAGTCCATTTGAATTCACTATTTCGAGTTAGTGTGATATTGGTGGATAATCACTTCCTATAATAATCAGATATTTTAATGCTATGACTATGCACTGGACTAGAGTCCCTTAGAGGGACTGCCTTGTACATCTTCTAAAGAAAATGCATATATTATTTCATGAATTTAATGAAAACAACATTACATGTGTCAGATTTTAAAGTCTTTTAGAGTTTTAAGGGTAACTACATACATTAAAATTCTTTTTCATTTTCCCCAAAAATCTGAGTCTGAAGAAATAATGGGAATTTCCAGAATCTTTAGGAAAACATGTCATCAGTAAATGTTTGCCACATTAATTTATGTTTGATGTTTAGTTCTCAAGAGAATCAAATCTGAAGTTAGACAGCCTGGGTTTAAAACCCGGCTCCATCAGCTACTAGGGGTTTAGCCCGGGACTTACCTAGCCTTTCTGTGCCTCAGTTTCCACATCTGTCAAATGTGCGTAATACCAGTGTTTACTTCATATAGTTGGTCAAACGAGATCGTGTGTGAAGTTGCTGAGAGATGCCTGCTACAGAGTAAGTACTCAGTGAATTTTTCCTGTGGTTATTATTTTCATATTATATACTGAGTTTTATCGTAAATAGGATCTTATTAACTTTTAGCTTCTAATGTGCTGTATAAACTTACTTCAAGGTATTCTTGCTCCGACATTTTCCTATAAAAACAAGAATCCCTCTGTCTCTATCTTATGAAATAAAGACAAACACTGAAACAACACAAAGAAAATGAGTGACAGAAAATTTTAAATTTCTGTCACTCATTAGACAGAAATAATTAGATAGTATTTGAATAGTAGTACTAGGTTAGTATCATTTTCCCCTATGAAGAACTTACTAAGTTTTATACAAGACACTGAATCATCCTAGAAAAATAATAAATGTAGCAAACATTTACTGTGCTTTTGACAGCTATTGAGTGGATTGAAGCACAATTTAGAAATTGCCCAAGGCCACAGAGCTAGTTAAATCTAGAGCAAGTATTAAAATCCAAGCAATCGGACCCCAGACACTGCACCGTTAATCATTATCCTTCCTGAATACCTTTATTTGCCATGGTGTCTTGGGGACCACCCTACTAAAAATGTCCTGTTGTAAATCCATTATAAATACAACCACCCATTCCCACTGGATGCGAAGAAAACTAAAAAACCTGCAGGCATTTGATACGATAAAACCTGTTTTCCAAGAACATAAATGCAACTCTTCTGATAAGAATTATATTGAAATTCCAAAGAAGCTTTCAATTCCCCCATCTCTTTGAAAGACTTTAAACCAGAAAAGAAATGTACACATATAGTAACATAAACTTATCATTAAAGCTTAATTTTAAGAAATAACCTTAAGGAAGAAAATCATTATATATTAAAATACTGCAATTCCAATTCTTTAAAAGAAGAATGGAAACGTCAGTCTATGAATAGTTAATACTTAATAGTTCTATTAGGGACACAATATTTTTAATTGTGGTCATATAAATTCATTAGTCAGGGGTCCCAGTTTGGAGTATTTTCACCTCCTGAATTGGTTCTCTGTTAATCGAAGGCAGACATATCAATTCACTTTACTGCCTCATTAAAACTGAAATTTTAAACTCAGCCAGAGGAGAAGACTGAAAATTGTAGGTCCACTAGCAAGAGAGTAATTTAGTCCCTTCACATACACGTGAAATTTCAATGAGCATAGAATTCTCAGAGGTGTTGGAATGACTCTTGATGTGATATAACAGTTATTATAAAGACAGAATGGCAGAACGTAGAAACTAGAAGCCTACACCATCCTGGTTGGTTTAGGCTTTTGCTTTACAATTGGCATTTTTACTTCAAAGCAAATTCTGGTCTCCAGTAACAATGCTATGAAATAAAGAGGGCCACGGAATGCTCTAGAGCTTACTGTAGTCCCTGCTCTGTGGAAGGAATGTGCACAAGTTGTGTTTTTTGCTACTTTATATGTTCAACGACCAATACCAGTGTTTCTGGAAAAATACTTTTGTGTCAAAATGCCATGAAAAATTTAAGATTGCCTTTAGCATCAATTCTACAGGATCATTTAGGAAGGACCAATTTAGGAAGAGACACTCTAGTTCATCACAGTCTACAAGAATACCAGAATTCTTTTTAAAAATGAAAGATAAAAAAAAGAGATTTTGGTAACCAGCCTGTAGCCTCCCTCTCATAAACAGCTAACAACAAAGGAGGTAAACTAACTTCCCTCCTGACCCTCAAAATTATATATTCTGATAACCTATGAACACCATTGATTTTATTTTATCCTTTTCTCAAGGTTTAGCCTGCTACATATGATAAGCACTCATATTTAAACAGAACTTGTGCAAAGAATGTTTTTACAATATAAGGAAATTTAGTCAACCTATAAGATTAAGCAAATTGTCTTTATTAAAATAATAGTGACTATATTTGCGATGCCTTTCACATATCAAATGCTATGCTGGTGTCTTACATTCACTCTAACAGTTTATTGTCTCCATTTTATAAGTGATAAAAATAATACTCAGAGACATTAAATAGCTCATTTTCTTTTTTTTTTTAATTAATTTATTTATTTATTTATTTATCTCCCCCTTGCTGCTTGTGTTTTGCTGTGTCCATTCGCTGTGTGCTTCTTCCGTGTCTGCTTATCTCCCCCTTGCTGTGAGGTTGCTGCATCAGCCCACCGCGCCGTGCAGGCCGGCCTGCCCTCACAAAGAGGCCCCGGGAAGCGAACCCGGGGCCTCCCGCATGGTAAACGGGGGCTCCATCGATTGAGCCACACCCGCTTCCCTAAATAGCTCATTTTCATAATGCGCATTGTCACTGAATGTCTTTGTTTACCAGGCTGTTAGGACAAATGTTGACTTTAGGCTTCTAGCTCCTCCCCATGGCTTTCTCTCTTGGTCTGAATTTCTTCTGCTCCTAAAAGATTCCAGTAATTCTGGTTAAGGGCCCATCCTCATTCAGTTGGGCCACACCTTAACTAAAAGTAACATCTTCAAGAGGTCCTATTTACAATGGGTTCACATCCACAGGGATATGAATTAAGACTAAGAACCTGTCTAAATTGGGGTACATATAATCTACCATTCTTGGCTACCATAAATCAGAACTGGTATTCAAAACTGGATGTATCCGGTTCCCATGCACACGCTTTTCCTTCCTGCCTTCAAATTTACTGCAATTTCATCCCTTGAACATTTTTCAACAATGAAGCAGTATCTGTTTAACCCTAAAGAGATAATAGAGATGTTAATGCCTTCCTGAATAATAATAACTTGACTTAGTAGAAAATTCAAATCAATGTTTTCACTTCAGGTAAATTATGTCTAGGATGTAGATGTCGTCTCAGGACGTGACCCAGATCAGCAAGGAGCCTGCACTGATGGGGTGCACACATCACTATTAGATTGTTCAAGCCTCTGACAGCTCAGAGGAGACTGAGCCTTGGAAGGTAAGCACTTAGTCCTTGTTCACACAGACGATAAGGAGCATACCTCTCGGCATGCAGTATCCACTACATTGTGACACTTTAAGGAAAACAAAATTATTCCAAATACTAGCAGTGCCAAATTATTTCCAAAGTTGAGTTTCAACTGAGTAAAACTGTAGATGAAGACGTGTAATTTTAGGGTTAGATCCATTTCTGGCATCTGCCTATTCAAATAAGATCCTCCAGTGGCTGGAGGCCAAAAAAGATGCCCACGTCCACTCTCTTCCTCCAGTTTTCCAAGACCACCAGACTGAACCACTCCCCAGAGAAGCCACCTGCTCCCACATCGCCACATCAGTATTGGCTGGTGGACTGAATGTGCGTTTTGAGAAAATGTGAAAAGTCAATGAGTACAAGGTGGGAGATGTAAGAGTCAAGAACTCGGTTTAGGACACACTGAACCAGAAATGTCGCCTGATATCCACAAACCACATGAAAGCCAGGATACTGACACAAAAAGAACTCCAGAGAAGAAATCTGAAGAGTAGTTATCAAATTGCTATTAGTATCTGGAGGAAAATGGTTGAGATATCGTTTATGAAGAACCCTGGCAGGAAATTCAACAAGGCTTAAGGTGTGAAAAATACATAGTCAAAATGTAGCTGCATATCAATGCCAAAGATATTTTAAAATTTTAAACATCATAAAGAACTAGAATCCTGACTTCTCAGAATAGACCAACATGTTACCTCTAAAGCAAAATGCATATGCTTTGGATCCATGATGGAATTCCCTTGATAATGTTAAATTTACTTCAGACCCAATACTGAATCTTCTTCAATTTAAAGGTCTGTTCTTTTTGTCTGTGTCATCTTGTTTCTTATGAATCTCAGCTCAGATATAAAAAAGATTACAAATCTGAAGAATATAACTAAAATGTATAATAAAATATTTTAAAAGATGGACACAAAAAACACCCTCCAAAAAACACTCAACTGACCTTCAGAATGATCTCTCCATCTATCCTCCTACCTACCAATCTCTCAGAGGGTCAAGGGAATAAATTGAGGCAGAACGTAGAAATCTTTACACAGGTACATTTGGATCTATGGATTCGTAGTGAAGGATATCAGGCAGTGTCCACTGAGAAAAAGAAGCCAGCACTCTTAGACCCAGCTTGTCTTCTTCGATTTCCTGGGCAGTATTTCCTGCCCTCCTCCCCGCACTGCACCTTCTGTAATGAGTCCTGCTCCCTCAAGATCCTGTTGTGACTCAAGCCTCCTCCAGCTGTAGTTAAGCACAGCATTGGTCGGCAGCATCTGGAAGGACATGGAGCCTGCCCTCCTTCACAGGCATTTCAGAGGAATTAGAGCCTCTGCTCATGTATAAACGTGGTCCCTGGACAGGCTGATCCAGAAGCAGAGTCGGGTGTACTATTTATCACTGGTAGTATATGACAGTATGACCCAAAACCATAAATCAAAATCATTGTAATACTCAGGTAAAACTAAATACATTTAAATAAGAGAAGTAGAAAGCTTCTTAGTAATGTTTTCATGATTGAAAAATTAACATGGAGTGGATGTTAGCCTTTCTTCATAGATCTGGAAAGAATCTGAAAGATGAATTGATCGTTTAGTTACTTACAAGTACATTTTTTAAAATGCCACCAAGAACCAAGCCTTCTGAACCCTGGTCATTAATGGCCTTCAGGAAAAACACAAAATACACACATATTTCTGTGTCAAAAATTAATGGAAAAATTAGCTCACAACACAAAAGAGCTGCTTTCTGTGTGTCTTCTGACCACTGGAAATTCACATCTGAAGCACATTATGTTCTATTTCCCTTCTATACAGACTCCTTTAGTTCAGCCTGCCCCACGGGGAAATGTGCCAAGCTATATAAAAAATTGAAATATTGCCATTCTAACCTCTATAGAAACACTCATTCATCCTTCAAAGATATGAAAGTGGTTTTAGGGTGGTGGTGGAAATAATGGCTAGACACATGAGTGCTCTTAGGAATTCTTGTGATGTAAAAAATCTTCCCAGTACCTTCCCTCTCTAGCCTTGCTTTGCCAGAGAATGGTATTATAATGATTACCTAAGTTTTAAAAATGTTGAAAGTTAATGGATAAATGACGATATCACATACATCAGTTACAGAAACTGAGATTGAGAGTCAGCAGAGCAGGATTCTTGCCAAGACACCAATAAGCTTTATAACCTGTAACACATGACATTTTTATAGCCGTTACATCATTTGCTGAGCAAAATATAGTATCACTAACACACAAGGAGCTTCCTCAAGTATGCCTCATCTGGAAGGGTCTTAAAAAGGTGGCGTGGAAGACTTGCCACTCGGCTAAAAAAGGACAGCTAACGGGCCTCATGTAGAGAAACGCGTGTGGAGGGCACTAATTTTCTTGACTCCCCTCAGAGGGAAAAACACGGAGAGCTGAAACATCACGACGACTGGGGCTTTTACCTAGATCAGCAAAGTGCATGAATTCTCACGTAACATGTAACTCGTTATAACATGTAGTAACTTTTACTTAATGACCACTGAAAAGCACCAAATTAACAAATTATCTTTTTCTGTTCATATTATTCTTCTCTAAGGGAACCTTTAACTGATAGTTATGAACTTCTGGGTTGGCTTTTCATACATCAAAACAGGGATTGTTGACAACTTCATAAAGAGGGAAATTATACTCTTATTTACTCCTTTACCGCAAGGATAGTTATGTTTTTGTAATACCTCTTGTTATTCTGACAGCTCCTAATGATGATCGGTGGATAAATAAATCAAAACATGATAAAGACAATACCAACGAAAAAAAGGTTTGCAGAGTGTAACTTTTTCAAATAGCAGCAGCAATGTTCTCTGCGCCGTACTTTACAGTAAGCCAAGGCATCGAGCAAAACTGATCCTGCAGATGACCAAGTTCCAGCTGGACCAGAAGCTTCCTCGTCAAGCGCTGTATTGGCAGGGGCCCTGCCTTCAGCAGTGGAAGCTCTGGAATTGGCCTCCATGTGCACTCCTGCATGGTGAATTTCCCTGGGGGTGGGCCTTGTTCTCATTTTTGTCCCAGATCTCAATCATGAGTCTTCAAGTGGAAATATCTGGATCTCAGTTCCTTTTCTCTCAAAATATTCCTTAGCACCCTCTACAGATTTACCCAGCCTGACTTGACAAGCTTCAAGTGCTTCTTGTAAAGGGATATGAGGGAAAGGGCTCCAAGCATGGGCACTGCAGGCCCTGCTTCCAGTAGCAGAGCCCTTTATGTCATCCTCAGAAATGTGGCTCCAAGTTCTTGCCATCTGTGGTCCGTTCTCTCTTCTGTATCTTCAAACTGGCTTCTTCCTCTAACACTTAAACACTTTGTTTCTTCCCGTCTAGAAACAAACAACAAAAGGCCTTTCCCTGGACCCCAGATACCCTTCACAGAGTGCTGATTTCTCTTCTCCCATCTCAGCCAAGTCGGAAAACGTAGGAACACTAATTCTTCTCCTCTCACTGCACTCGACTTCCATTCCTAGTGCCCCATTGAAACTCCTTTTCCAAGGTCAACAACGACCTTGGCCAAAGTCGTTACATCCAAACCATCCGTTTTCAGTCCTTACTGTTGCTGGCACTCAGGAAACACCTTCCTCTTGGTTTACTGACAGCATTTTCTTGGCTTTCTCCTTCCTCTTTGCCCCCCTTCGTGGATTCCTGCACAGAATACAGGAAGATTCCTGTATTCTTACAGGCAGATTCCTCTGCCCATCGTTTAAATGTTGGTGCTCTTCGGGGTTCTAGCCTAGCCTGTGAGCAGGGCACAATGAGCCACAGAGATTTGATTCATTGTTAAGGCTGTAGTTATCTTCTGTATGCAAATATCTCCCAAATATATAGGTGTGATTTACTACACACACACACACCCCAGATGCATCTCCTGGGTTAAAGAACACTGGTTCAAGAAAAAACCAATCATTTCCTTCCTTAAACTTCCTCATTCCCTTGAGTGGCTTCATTTCAGCTAATAAAATCCCATCTGTCCACTTCCCAAGCCAGATACCTGAAGTCATCCTAACTCCTTCCTCTTAGACATGTAACGGGGTCTACCGTGTAAACAGCACATGGATTTGCCCCGTGTCCCCACTGAGACTGTTATCATCCTGGTAAGATGGCCATCATCTCTCCCAGGCACGGCTGCCATCACCGCCTATCAGGTCTCCCTTCACCCATCTTGATGGCTTCTCACCCACTCTCTACCCTGCACAAACAATGCCATTTCCTGCTTGAAGCTCTTCAACGGATTCCCAAAGCTTTTAGCGTAAAATCCAAATATTAGGCCCTGATTTTTCTGCATGGCCTGTGCCTAACTCCCCAGATTCATTTCTGGATATCCGAACACATATATTTTATTCTCAAATTGTACTGAAATTCCTTCCCTTCCTCCATCACATTAAACTGTTCAGGTTCTTTGCCAATGGTCTTCCTGACAAGAACACTCCAACCTTCACCTTCTGGTGAATTCCATTGTTCCTCCAAGTCTCAAGCATCAATTTCTCAGAGAGAACTTCTTGAGCACATTGATTTTCATAGATCCCCTGCTATATACCTGTCCAGCACCCTGTATTTACACACATCTTAGTTTATGATAATTACCTGTCTGGCCTCTATTTCCTCACTGGAATGTAACCCTAATGGGAACAAGGATGACATGTCTTTCTACTATAGTTTATAGTTGATCCATACTGATACACGTAGGTATTTCATAAACAGTTAATGAATAAATGGTCTAATAAATATGGCAAGTCACACAGCCTAAGTCTTTCCTTCTCTTTATTCATTAAATAGCCATGTATCCAATGAGTTACACTGCAGGAACATGTAAGCATAAATCACGGGGCACATTGCCTGAGTGCTAGGTCACTATGGAGTGGCTACTGGAGCAGATTCCCTCGTCCTTGTCCTCAGAATGAGAGCTTGATATGTATTTCTTCCTCCTGTATCTTTACCTTATCTTATTGACCAGTGGAATATTCACCTACCCAACCTTAATCATTTTGAAAGTCTGTGGGAATCAAGAGCTGGGCCTAGGCGCCAACACTTTCTGTTGAAACTGTTTCCAGATGAGCATGCTAAAAACAACCCATTTTTTAAGGCCAAAAGGAGAATCAACTGAGTAATGTGAGAATTAAAGTGAGGAAAATGGAGACTTAAGCTAAGTAGAGAGATTTAGATGGAAATTAGGTAAGATGCATTAGTCTGGTATAAGAGTTTTCTTTTCCTTCCTAGCGAATATAATGGCAACCTTGTCATAAACATGTTAAATGCCTCTCAGTACATTGCTAAGGATACTTGAGCCACTTATCCCACCTCTCTAACCACCATCTGAGCAGTTTCCCAAATGAGAAAGCTCTAATGGATTTAAATAGGTGGACCTGAAACTTATTTTTACAATTTCTGGTCCTACTTTCATCCCCCATTACATGACACTTTCATTCTCCACACTAAAGAAAGTTCAATGAGCCAAGAAGTTATTGAACTGCTCATTTCTTCCTGATTTATCTGCAGTTTCATGTTCCCTTCATGGTGTGGCACCTGCCCCTTCATGTAGTCTAGCTCTTTCCTATTTCCTACCCCTGCCCTGTTTGACCTCATGACCTTGTAAAATAATTGATGGTGCTTTAGGGGGGCCAGTGCCTAGTCAGACTGAAAGCTCTGTGAGTAACAGCAGCTATAAATGCTAGTCAAGCATAATACCTTAGGCCTAAAGAATAGATGGCCATCGTTTCTTAAAAACAATTAAGCAAATGCTTAGTCATGCCAAAAGGCAATTCAAATGGACAGTTTCTGCCTTTTAATTTTTATTTGCAAACAGACGAAAATCTTTAGGAATTAGATTTGACTAACTGAAATCCAAGATTCTTCTCCCCATGGCTGGAATAGCCATTCCTGCTTTCTTCCTAACAGCCTTAATCTTAGTAACTCATATAAAAGTATTTCAGTAGCCTCTTATTTGGACTTTCACAGAGTTCCTCTTGGCCTCTAAATATGTTTGCAAGCTTAATCTTCCTAGAATACTTTATTGTGTAAGCACAATGTTCTTTTGTTTTTCCAAATGTTCACATTGCTGGCATTACAAAATCTAAATATTTATCCAGATAGTAAAGGTCTTATTTTCAATCCTTGCTTTGATCTATTCTTACAATCTTTCTACTTCATTCAAATTGGTTTGCTCAATGCTCCCCCATATTTTGCAAAATAATTTCTCCTTGTCCTTTGTCTTATCTTGTCATATATCTTGAATATCCACACCCATCTCAATCTATTCAAATCCTACCCCCATCCTTCAAAACCCAGCTAAAATCCACATCTTCCAAAAAGTATGCCTTAGACCATCCAGCCTGAAACCAGCCTGGTTTTAATTAATTTGGGCACTACGTTAGTCAGGGAAAGGTATCAGCTGTAGTGGTGCATAATGGCTTGAACATGAAGGTTTATTTCTTGCTCATCGAATAGCGCTGAGCACAGTCATTAGGCAACCAGGGAGATGGTGGGTCTGCCTTCCTCCATGCGTGGCTTCCAAGAGTGCCTTGGCGGAGCTCTCCGTTCCAGCTTGCCAGGAGGGACAGATGGCAGAGGAGCGTGAATGGGAGGGGGAGGCAGGCCTGGAACCAAAGCATGACGTTCACTCACGATTCCATTGGTTAGAACTCTGTCATACGGCAGTCCTAATTCAAGGGAGGCTAAAAAAACGTAGTCCAGCCATATGGCCAAAAAGGAGAGAACACGGGCTTCTCTAAGCAGCTAGGTGTCTCTGCTTAGTCATATACTTACAATGACATTTCTTCTTTATTTAAATTGACTTTATTTAACTTGTTACAAGTGCATTTGCTTAAATGTACAGTTCTTTGCAAATATCAGAGATCTTAAGAAAGATTTTTCCAGATCCTGGATTGTTGTCAATTCCTTACTGAATTCTCTAACAGGGGCTCCTAAGGTCAGATATTTTGAGATGAGGCAGAGAGTCAGAACCATATGTTTTATACACCAGATGTGAGGGGCCAGAGTTGCCATGATGTTGGAAAGTTGGGTGGAAGTTGTGTTCTCAGCCAAACAGAAGGTTTACCACCTCCAGCCAAGAGGAGGATTTAACGGAGCTAGGCAGAGCTACTCAGTAATTCTTCTGATGCTCTCAAGCTATCTTTCTCATCCATACAGAAATATAAGCACTCAATGTTGCCCCCCAAGAAACATCCAACTTTAAGGAAAATGACGTAGCCTTAAGTTATACCAGTATAAGAGAGCAGCTCTGAATAGCTAGATAAATTGACTTAGAGAAATTAGCTTAGATTGGTAGGAATGTAATTGGTGATAATTTGTTACTTATTTTGAGCTAGGCTGAGAAGAGAGAACCACTAGAGCAGGGGTTCTTAACCAGGGGTCCATGGAAAGATTTCAGGAATTTTTAAAAATCAACTTATCTTTATTTTCTCTGACTTCTAACTGAAATCTAGCATTTCCTTCACTTGTGAATGCATCCAATAAATAAATTTCAGTAGTATTCATTTCACCTGACTAACAAAGGGGTCTATGCAACAAAAAAGGTTAAGAACCCCTGCACTAGAGTTAAATAGAGGAGTGAAGGTGGGTTCAGCAGGAAGCAATTAGAATATGTTTGAAAAGGTAAGTGGAATATAATTGAAATTTAATGGCTGATGACATGTAGAGACCCAGTGTATTGGATTGAATTGTGTGCCTCAGTGTGGACATGTCCTTGGTCGGCATTCTGGTGAGTGGGGACCCACTGTAAACAGGATCTCTTCAAGATGTTACTTCAGTTAAGGTGTGGCCCAACTGAATCACGTTGCTTTTAAATCTGGATTACTGGAGTGTTTTATAAACAGAGTGAACGTCAGAGGGAGAGAGATGTCAGGGGAGCAGCCAGAAGCTGGAAGTCAATGGAACCCAGAGGAGAAAGGAGAAGACACTGCCATGTGCATCTCCATGTGATGGAAAAGTCAAGGGCCTCAGATTGCCAACAGCCAGCCCCAGAATGCCACAATCTTCTGGGACAAAAACATCACATTGCTGATGCCTTTATTTGGATTTCTCCTAGCTTCAAAACCATGAGCCAAAAAAATTCTCATTGTTTAAGCCAACCCACTACATAATATTTGTATTATCAACCAGGAAACTGTTTTAGTTTGCCAAACGGCTACTGATGCAAAGTAACAAATGGGTTGGCTTTTATAAAGGGGATTTATTTGGGGTAAAAGCTTACAGTTTCAAGGCAGTGAAAAGTCCAACCCAAGGCACCATGAGAGATGCTTTCTCACCAAAGTCAGCTACAGTTTGTTGTAGGCAAACCTGGCATAGGGCTTGTCTCTTACCACCCTTCTCTCTGTCTGTCTCTGTCTCTCTCTCTCCCCCCCCCCCACCCCCACCCCTGGGCCTCAGCTCCTTGAGCCTCTCGGTTTCCCTCTTTGCAGTTCAGCTGTGAACAAAACCTCTCTCACACGGCAGAATCAATATAGCAGCTTCTTTTTCCTCTGTCTGTGTGTCCATTTATATCAGACCAGGAAGGGGGCAGAGACTCAACCAGAGTTACACCTCACTAACATACTCCAATCAAAAGGGTCTCATACCCAGAAAAATGGATTAGCTCAAAAACAGTCTTTCTCCTTTTGGGATTCATGAAAGAACTTCAAATTGTCACAGTTTGCGTTTGTCAGCAATGAAACTGGGGGACAGGGGAGCATTTTTCCTTCATCTCATTATGTTGAAATTGCATAGATACTAAAAGAATTGCCATGTCACCAATATCTGTGCATTCCTCAAGTTGCAATTAAAAATACTTAGCTAGTTTTACTTGAACTATGAATTGATCTTCAATTCCTGAATACCAGTTGTGGTTCATTGGAAAGTGGTACCTAAGCTACCGTCTTGGATTTCCAAGCAAATATCTCCAGTGCCATCTTTCATTAATGTCTAGGCAACTGCATATGGATTTTTGCCTTAGCAAACAGGCGTGTAACTATGTAAAACACCCACAAAATCTTAATGTTTCCATGTACTTCTATTGGTCTTTTTAAAATAAAATTTTATTGAAGTATATCATTCACACATGAACATACCTAAACAATAATTGTATAGTTAAATATGTGAATTCACAAAACATACGTGCATATCATACAAGGCTCTCATACATCTCCCCACCACCACCACCTTGCATTGTTGTGAAACATTTGTTACAAACTATGAAAGAGCATCAACAAAATATTACTACTAACTATAGCCCATATCTTACATTTGGTGCATTTTCCTTCCAACCCACCCAATTATTAACACCCTATATTAATATTAGTTATTGTTATCGTTCAGGAGAAAACATTCTCATATTTGTCCTGTTAACCACCATCTGTCAACCACCACTGGATTCCCTGTGTTATACAGTCCCATGCTTTGTACAATCCATGCAAAGTGCACACTCAGAGGTGAGGCTTGACCGCAGGAAAGAGTAAGAGGGCCGGATATGGATACGGGAGACATCCAGGAATGGGGAAATGGACAGGCAAAACATACATCCTGGCAACCACCAGCCAGTATGTGCAACTGGCTCTTGCAAAGCTCTTTGGGAGAGACAATATTGACGTCATTAGCATAAGCAATCACCTCTTATCGTCGCCCTTGCTACAACATTAATTTAACAGGTGAGCACTGAAGGAGTGTCTAGCAAGGTCAAAGCGCTTTGAAGAAATGTATGGGCCCAGTCCTCAAAGAGTTTACATCTCACAGGACAAAATTCAACCATTTGATTGCATAGTTTGGATATAGAAAGAAAAATAAATGGTAACGGGAAACAGTACACTTTATAATAATTCAATATAATTATGTTATGTTATTTTTCCACATCTTTTTAGCAACGTAAGTATGATAAATGTACCCAATAATTATTAATGAGCTAAAATGTACATTGAATTTTCTTATGTAATATTGATGAATGAGAACCAGGAAACATTGCTAATTATTTAAATAATATAGAACGCTGTACAAATGGATCCTTAGTAGAATGGTTGCTTCTAAAATATCACACCTCCTCAACATCAAGCCTTCAATGCTTCAGGTCAGCAACAGCAATTCTGATTGCCTTCCCTTGGTCAGGTTCCCCTTTTAACAACAAATTCTTATGGATTAAGTATT
>JAQZBX010041097.1:0-22456 GCA_029593785.1 Cabassous unicinctus
GTGACCGTGCCCCATTCCTCGATCATTTCAACAATTTTATATATCTTTCATGTATATTCAGATGAACTTACTCCCATGAATCCCCCTCCCAGACACCCCCACTATTGATCTTCTGCAGGTCCCATTGTAACCCTTCTGTGATATAAACCTTCCTTGAAGATGAAGCTCATATAATAACCAAAAACAATTAAGAAGAAAATGAAATAATAATGATAAATTTAAATGCAAGAGATAAAATAGAAGGAAACTCAGAAAAAAAGAACTAAAAATAAAATATAATTAATGGATTGGGACATTAAAAAAATGGGAAAATTTGTTTTAAATTGTTTTTTATTTTTATTTTTTCTCCTTTTATCACTGCATTATCAGATGTCCAATGTGTACCATGACACCTCCCCCCCTCTCATTCCCCAGTGTCTGCCAAATTTTCATTTAATTTTCAAAGAAGCTTTAGGTCACAGCAAAGTCACACACAGAATACTAGAGATTCCCATATACCCAACTCCCCTCCCCCTTCCCCACCCTATATTAAAACCTTTGTGTGTGTGTGTGTGTGTGTGTGTGTGTGTGTGTGTGTGTGGATGGTAGCATTATTATAACTGTTATAGAGATAGTGAAACATAGCTACTAAGCATCTTTAAATTTATTTTCTAGATTATGGTCTTTTGTATTGATTTTTCTAGAGTAAAGGAATAAACTTCTTCAATAGTATTTCTCAGTATCCTTCTCTTACAAATACTAAAATGTTTACAACATTCCAGGATCATTTTATGCTTTCTTCCATTCAAATCATGTTTTTGAAATATTAAGGCAGAGATTCATGATGACTGTACCGTAGTTTATCAGTTGAGTTTCTCTTTCAAATTAACAAAAATAGTTTTTTAATGAGAAAGATATTACCATTAGTTCCAAGGATGCACTTACTTTACATATCAATATCTAAGCAATAATTCAGTTCAAACTTAGAAAAATTAATATAAAGTTAATGGACATGTAAATTGCCCTATCCTCTCTTTCTCCTAGTAAACTGGAAACCAAATCTTGAAAACAAACAATGTACCTGATGTTCTATTCATCAGATCACTATAGAAAAATGGTATATTTAGCTCTCAAGTTAGTAAATTTTCACTCTTTTTATCTCAGATTAATTTTCTTTACCTCATGAAAAAATCTTATCTTCTGTTGCTCGCAGAACAGATCTCTTTTTTATCACTTACCACTGTCATCATTTAATATGTGTTGATATGAAAGTTTGATTACTAACTATATATACCTCTACACAAACACTGTTAATTGAATAAAAGCAGGATTTTTTCTGTACACAAAATTGTATCCCCAGGAAAAAATGTTGTTCCTGGAACATATAGTTTACACAGAATATATACATGAATGGTGAGTTTGGAAATGTCTAATAATTAATAGATTTATGTACCAGTTTCATACTTACTATACAATGTATAAATGTTTTATATATACACTAACGCTTAATATCCTCCTCAACTCCAAGGGGAGAGTCTATTCTCAGCTATCATAACAGATCACAGGTGAGAAAGCAGAGGCATTTAATGTTAAGATTTTACTCCAAACCACATAGACTATATTTGTGATGCCAGCATTGAAAACCGTTTCCTGACTAGAGTCCTGCTCTTAAGCACTATAATGCACAGCCTGAAAAGGAAGAATGATCCTTTCACCCTTTATTCAGTTATCAGGTCTTTTAACCATACTTTTGAAGTAATGAAGGTCTTTATTAAATAGAAAGGAATATAATTAAGAAAATGGGAGAACTGGTTTCACTAGATTTGACAAATCATACAATTGGTAGAGCCATGTAGAATTTGCATATTTTTATCCTAAGTGATAAATATATGAAGATATTAAAAATAGAAGTAAAAGTAGAAATATGATCGAGAGGAAGGAAGATAAGGAAGGTGGAAGGAGACAGGAGAAGTAGAAGGAGAAGGAGATAGACATAGAGGAAGAAGAAGGTAGATAATTGTAAGCAGAACAGGAAAGGTAAAATAAGGAGAATAAAAGAAGAAAGAGGGTGAAAAAGAAGATCAATATTTGGAAAGCAAAGTGTATGAAAACAGTTATACTTACATTGATTCTGACTCCATTATATTTTCAAGGTACAGAACTGGAGGCAAGAGTGGAATTATCCAGAGAGGACACATTTGAAGCAACCACACTGGATAAAATTAAAAAGGTTATATAGAACTTCCACTTCTACTCAAGATGTAGAGATCTGCCAAAAAAATTTGTTTAACTCTAAAAATTAAAAATCATAGACTTTTGTGAGTCCACCAGAAAGCTGAGGTTGCAAACATACAAGTAATTTTAAATCTAATGAGGGATAAGTCTCTTAAAGAGGGGATGTGACAAATGAACAATTTCAACTATGTCATAGGGTGGAATAAAGAGATAGACATAGTACAAGACAATATGAAGAAATCAGCTAAATTATAAAGAATTGATAAATCCAAGTTTGGACTACAGCATCAGTTGGAAAAAGAAGAGAAATTTAGAAAAAAAGGGTTTGCAACACACTTAATATCCTCTGTGCAGGTGTCTACAAAGTGATCTTGAGAAAAATATTAAGACCGTCATCAAATCAGTACCAAACATCTTTCTCTCTAACTAAATGAGAAACTGCTATTACTTTCCCAACCACAGACTTATTCTCACTTTAGGCTGCTCTAACAATAGGTAAGATTTATTGAGATACCTAATAATAGATTTGCTCATGCATTCTGAGAACATCCAATCTATAAAATACTTTTGCTTCCTTAAAACCACATCCTTATAATAAAAAAGCCTAAATTCTATCATAGTTTCTTTTGTAACACCCTCTTAATTAGATATTGCACATTTTCCCATGGTTGTATTATAGTTCACTACATTGACCAATACAGCTGACTTTATTTTTACAATTTATTGAAGTATATCATTCATACATGAACATACATAAATTATAAATGTTCAGTAAACATCGTGAACTTACAAAACAAACATGCATAACATCATAAAGGGCTCCCACACATCACCACACCCAAACACCCTGCATTGTTGTGAAACATTTGTTAACAAATCAAGAAAGAGCATCGTCAAAGTATTACAACTAACAATAGTCTGCATCTTCCTTCCCTATACATTTTTTTAAGGAGATATATATATATATATTTATTTATTTATTTACTTTTATCCATTTTTACACACCCTTGTTTTTGCTGTTTCTGGATCCATTCTCTGGGCACTCTGTGTGTCCATTTCCTGCCCTCTCTTATCATCCTTCTCCTCCTGTCTTCACTGGGATTTGATCCTCAGAACCTCCAATGTGGGAGAGAAGCCTTCTACCACCTGTGCCACCTTAGTTCCTGGTTTATCGGTGCATCTCATCTTATCTCTCTGTTGTGTCACTCTCTTGTTACATCATCACCTTTCTGTGTGGCTCACAGGGCCAGGCAGTTCGTCTACACACAAGGCCTGGTGGCACACCCACTCCTGGGGTCTGGTAGCTCACCCAGGGCCTGTGTTATTCATGTTTCCTAAAAGTTGGAAACAACCCAGGTGTCCATCAACTGATGAAAGGATATACAAATTGTAGTGTATACACATGATGGAATATTATGCAGTGGTAAGAAGAAATGAATTGGTGAAGCATATGACAACATGTATTCCAAAAATAAGGAAAGACCTCAAATTATAGTGCCACAAATGTCAGGGTAATGCCAGGGAGGATAAATACAAGAAAAACAAATCAAGCAACCATAAAACACATTTAGTTTCATCAGACTCACTGCAAAAGAATAAACATAAGTACAGAATTATGAAGACAATCAGAGGAAAATACATATAACACAGATGAGAAAATATAATTTTTATGACATTATGATTTAGAATGAAACAAGTCAGAAGATAATAGAAAGATTTATTTAAAGTACTGAAAGATAAAATTCATTCTAGTGTCAAAACCCACTGAAAACAACTTTCCAACTTCCAGGAAGGCAAAGAAGAGAGAGATAGAGAACTCAATAAAACAAAGGAGAGTTACCAAACTCAGTACTGGATAAAACATGTGGACAGAGGATAAATAGAGAGCTTGAATAATATGATAAGTGTACACTTAATAGACATCTGTAGAGCATTGCACCCCAAAGTAGAGGATATACATTCTTTTCAAGTGCTCATGAATCCTGCTTCAAAATAGACCATATATTGGGTCCCAAGACAAGATTCAATATCTTTAAAAAGACTGAAATTATACAAAACCTCTTCGCTGATCATAATGGAATGAAGCTGGAAATCAATAACGGACAGAAACATACATCTTGGTGAAAGATATAAATGTCAATATCCAAAAAGAACAATGCACCCCAAACTGAACAAATCCAAATAGATCTACCCTAAGACACCTACTATTCAGAAAGACAAATATCAGAGATAAAGAGAGGATTCTGAAAGCAGCAAGAGAAAAGAAATGCATCACATACAAGGGAACCTTGATAAGATGAAGTGCCTACCTCACATCAGAAACCATGGAGGAGAGAAAATGGTATGGTGTATTTAAGGTACTGAAAGAGAAAAACTGCCAGTAAAGAATTCTGTATCTGGCAAAACTGTTCTTCAAAAATGAGGATGAATTCAAAGTTTTCAAAGACAAATGAAAACTGATAGGGTATGTTTCAAAAAGACCAGAATTACAATAGATACTAAAGGGAGTGCTGCAGCCTGAAAGGAGGAAAAAAAAAACCAACAATGGTGCGAGTCTTGGAGAAGAGTTGAGAAGGGTAAATTAAGGGGTAAAATGACAGGCAATAGTAAGATATGACAACAGAAACCCAAAGGACAAAATGGATGAAATAAGTAATACTTTATAGTAATAATATTGAATGTTAATGGTTTGAACTCTTAATCAAAAGACATACAATATCTACATATCTAATCAAAAGACAGAATGGGAAAAATAGATTTTTAAATGCAAAACAGTTATTAGGTAATTAACAAAGAACAGATAAAAAATATGAGCCATCTATACTGTTTACAAGAAACTCACTTCTGATGTAAGGGCACAACATAGGTAAAAGTGAAAGATTGGAAAAATGTGTTCCATGAAAAAAGTAATTAATAAAGAGCTGGAATATCAATACTAATATTGGCATAAAAGGCAACCAAATGGAAAAATATAAATACAAATAAGCATATAATAATTCCCAGGTAAAGTATTGCAAAGTGAGAAAAGAAAAATTATAAAGATAAGGGGTTAAAGGTAATGATATCACTATAGTCACCCATAACTATTAAAAGGACAGTAAGGAAATGTTATAAACAATGTTTAATTGTTAACTGATAATTTGGACTAAAAGTACTATTCCTTATATGATCATATCAATAGAAATTGGTAATCTCTTTACTCCAATATCTCTATAAAATTTTAAATTTTTCATTAAAAATCTTCCTGATGATAAAAAATTTATAATTGTTTCCAAAGTGTGAGAATTTCAACTTTCCTTCACACTGGAATGTGGATAGACTGCTACATAAAGCTTATTCATCCCTGCAAAAGGGGACAACATCTTGGGAGATAGCAGTGCAAACACATAAAAGAAAACTGGGTCCCAGGATTAGCTCATGGAAAAGAGCTACCTGAAAACCTTAGTCAGGTAAAGTCTGCACCCTTCAATCCAAAGATCATACTTTTCCTTTTGCTGAGCCACTCTGTTTCTGAAGTCCTTTCTTAACATCAAACAGGGTGTACCTCACTAATACAGGTTTTCTATCCAAACCAATCACATCATCTGATACATCACTCTTTCCATTACACAGTTCTTTCTATCTGAAAATAGGACTATGCATGAATATTTGAGAACAGACAACAGCTGACTCCAAAATTACAATGTCTTTTATTAGCATCTCTAGTGATGTCAGCCAGCAACATACCCTTCTCATCCCTATGTTTGCTAATATTTATAATATAATAAAGTATTATATATTTTCAAGTCTGATAAGAGTGGTATAATTTTGTTGGAATAATGCCATATGATAAAGTGATGAATAAAAATGTGAACGCTAAAGTCAGATTGTCTGGGACCTAATCTGAGCTGGTATTTTAACTTAATGTCATACAATGAACAAACTATGAAATCACTCTGTGCCTCAGTTTCAACATCTGTAAACATCAACCATTTAAGTACATCTATTGTGACACTCTTCTAATTGTAGCAAATACATCATTAAACACAATTGGAAAAATTCTTGGGTCATTGAAGTTTCAAAAGCAGGCAAACAGAGTAAACAAAAAGCATAATCAAAATATAGAAAATGTTAGAGATAGCTATTATAAAAACAAATTCAACATGGATATTGGATGATGATTATGCAGTTTTAAATAGGGTGGTAAGGGATGACTTTATGAGGAAGAGAATAAGGGAAAAGACCCTTGCAGTTATGTGTGGAAAGAGGATTTCAGAAAGAATAATAAAAAAAAAATACTGCAGGAAGCATCAGAACTAATGTGTATAGGAAAGTTGTGGAGGTCTGTGTGGCTGCTCCAAAATGAGTGGATAGACACAATGATAAAGGATGATTTCATAGAAGGAACAAATCATGTTGGACCTATATGACATGGAAAAACATTTGATATCTATTATTAATGTGATGAGAAACCTTGTAGGTTTTCTGAAGAATCTACAATTTAACAATACCATTAGCCCCTACATTGAAATTATACTCAAGGGAGACAAGGCAGAAAAAAAGGGAGATAATTTAGAATGCTCTGGCAATAATTTAAAGATGGAGATCATGGTTCTTTGGGCCAGGATGCTAACAGAGGAGGTGTTGATAAATAGTCATTCACCAAATATATTCTACACAAAGAATCAATATGTTATGCTGACGGAAAATATATGAGTTGTGAGATATAGAGAAATTTCCAAAATGACTCATCTATCTGCCTGAACAAGTAAAAGATTATATTTTCATTACCTTAGATTAAATTTCAGATATTGCAAATATCTGAGAGTTTTCTTGTGATGATAAACTAGGTTAATTATTTACCTAAAGCACTTTGAATATTATCTAGCACTCATTAGGTGCTCTTTACATATAGTCTAATTTTCCACTGTTATATAACGTAAAACATTTGCTAAAAAGCTGTTTTTGCCATGCTTTATTACAATCATATGTCCCTTATCACTTTTCAAGTATTTCAACATTTACAATACATAGAATTTTGATATAACACTATGAAGAAAAGCATTTTGTCTTAAAAAACTTCAAACTTTGTGAATATTCTCACTGTCCTGATTTTGTGATAATCAAGGTAGGCTAAACATTTGCTACATTAGAAACCATGCATGTGTCCCCAGACCTAGTTTTTCTCCCTAGATCTGAGTTTTTAGAATGCTGGTGATAAACTAAACCTGATTTATTATATGACCATCCTGTAGGGGAAATGACTGTAACTCTAGGTATCTTTGGTCAACCTTGGGATATAGCAGGGGGATGGATGTGACTCAAATGGTTGGTCCCCACATGTGGTTGTGCCACCAGGCCCCATGCACAGGTAAGCCCCCCAGGCCCCATGTGCAAGAGCACCACCAGGCCCCGCAAGTAGGTGTGCCACCAGGCCCCATGCGTGGGTGCACCGCCAGGCTCTGCAAGTGGGTGCACTGTCAGGCCCCATGCACAGGTGCACTGCCAGGCCCAAGGAGTGGGTGAGTCCCCAGGCCCCATGTTCAGGTGCACCACCAGGGCCCGTGAGCAGATGCATCATCAGGCCCTGTGCGCAGGTGTACCGCCAAGCCCCAAGAGCAGGTGAGCAACCAGGCCCCATGCATGGGTGAGCCATCAGAACCTGTGAGCGGGTGTGCTGCCAGGCCCTGCATGTGGGTGAGCCCCCCAGGCCCCGCTTGCAGGTGAGCCACCAGGCCTTGTGTACAGGCGTGCCGTCAGGCCCCGTGAGCCATGCAGCAAGATGACGACATAACAGAAGAGTGACACAAGGGAGAGGCAAGATGAGACACACTGAAAAACCAGGAAATAAGGTGGTGCAGGTGGTAGGATACCTTTCTCCTACATCAGAGGTTCCTAGGATAGAATCCCTGTGAAGACAGGAGGAGAAGGATGAGAAGAGAGGGCAGGAAATGGACACAGAGAGTTGCCCAGCAAATGGGCAGCAAAAATGGGGAAGAGGGAAAAATGGATAAAAGTAAATAAATAAATAATTAATCCTTAAAAAACACATATAGGGGAGTAGGATACGGACTATAGTTAGTAGTAATACTTTGACGATGCTCTTTCATAATTTGTTAACAATGCAAAGTAATTGTGGTGGCGTGATGTGTGGGAGCCCTGTATGATGTTATGCATGTTTGTTTTGTAAGTTCACAGTGTTTACTGAAGACTTATAGCTTATGTACATTCATGTATGAATGATATACTTCAATAAATTGTTTAAATAGAAAACTTCAGAACACACGTTATATATGTTATGAACTGAAGTAAACAGGGAAAATGGGGTAAATGTAAATATGCTAGTGTTTTCACTTTCCCTGAAGGTTATATTACACTTATTTAATAACTTCTTAACTGTATTCTACCTAGAATACATTGTAGGAGAGAGCAAATTCTGAATTTAGGTGAAGCATATGCAATTCCTGAACTTCTGACTATCTGAAAAATTAGACAAACTGTTGACTATTGTTGCCAAGAAAACCCAAGTGGATACATTTTCTAAATCACAGAAATGTACATGAAAGAAAGAAAGTCCAGCACAGTTCATAAAAAGGCCAGAAAATGTATAGGCCTTGCTTTAATTTGCTAAAGGCTGCCAAGCCAAAATACCAGAAATGGGTTGGCTTTTAAAATGTGGATTTATTAACATAAGCTTACAGTTCTGAGGCTGAGGAAAGTGTCCAAATCAAGGCATGAGGTGAAGCTCTCTACCCTAAGACATGGGTGCCTGCAATCCTGGACTCCTGTCACATGGAAGGGCACAATGGTGTCCTCTGTTGGTTTCTGCCTTCTCCCCCAGGTTTTGCTGCTTTCAGCCTCTGGCTGTGGCTTGTGTGGCATTTATTTCAGCTTTTTGCTATAATGATTTAGTCTCTGAGCTTCTGTGGTTGCCTCTCCAAACATCTATGGCTTTTCTATCTGTATTTCTGAATTCATCCTATTCATAAAGGACTCCAGTAATATATCAAGACCCACTCTGGGTCTAATCAAAGGCCCATAACTGAAGAAATCTAATCAAAGGACCCCACTTCCAACAGATTCACACCCACAGGAATGGATTCCCTCTAAAGACATCATATTTTATGGGATATATATAGTCTAAAAGTACCAATGGTCCTATAAATATAAGATAAATCACAATGCATGTACACAATAAGTGATTAGTTTAAAAGATATTTTCTTAAATGTAAATGCTTATCAAAGATATATCCATACACAAACAAGACAAAGAAGACTTACAATAAATATAGATTCTAGACAACATAGAGTTCAGAGTAAAAATATGGTAGTACAATAATTTACCTGGATACTGTATATAGTACATCAAAAGTTTATATGAATTAAGAATTTAGAGGAAATTAATGCACAGTTAATTATTTGAATAGATTATTTAACTGCAATGAATTCTTGAGAATTCAACAGAATTTAATCTTAAAACAGTTTGAACTCTATTTTAATCTTTTAATAACCATTTATAAAAAGGAAGAAATACAATTAAACAAAGAAAACATTAATGTAAATAAAAATACTATAAATCTCTTGAGGGGGAAATATATCTAATAATCATTTCCTAAGTTTAAATACAAATAATCAAATATAGGACATAAAGAAAACTTACTTCCTTAAATACACTTTGAATAGTTGAGATAATTAAACCTACAATTGTTGATTACATATAGACATTTTTAAAAGGAAATATCAGTGACCTACCTGACTAAAATTTATGGGATAGTACAAAATATGATTTCATTGTCAATTCTTATCTTTGCAAAATTTCTTTATCAAAATTCTTAAAATGAATAAATAATTTAATTCCAAAATTTATATCTTTATACAGAACATAATCTAACATAGAGCAGGAAAATGAAAAGATATTTTATTCATAACCAAATTAATAAAAGAAAGTGTAATTACTGAAGTTTATTGATGTATCACAGAATGGTAGGATTTTCAAATGTTTGGAAGGTAGACACAAAAGAGACAAAACAGCATGCAAATATTTGACATCATGAATTTAGAAAACTTCATGTCTTAAAGAACTGCAAAATGAGATTCTTGATTTAACTCATATACAAAAACAAAAACAAAAAACAAAACCACATTCATCACCCAAGGTTAAATGTCAAAGGTATCAGCAAATCTTATAGTGATGAGTGGAAAACAAAAATTACCAAATAGAATTGGAAAATTACAAATAATTTTATATAATTGTAATGCATATACATAGTTTAAATAAGATTATTCTAGAGGAAAATGAGCAAAACTCTAAGAATGGTTAGGAAATTTCTATTTTCTTTAATAATCTAAAATGTTTTCCAAAATTTCTTCAATTACCACATATTTTTTTTTATAAATTAATTCCATTGCAATTTTTTAATTCACTCCAAGACAAAACAATAAAATATTGTTTTTTTCCTTTTGAACTATTTATTTATTTATGAATAAGATTGGCCAAATGTATTTAGTAAAAACCAGTGAACACTTTCATAACAAACGCTATTGTGTATTCAAATTTTGCAAGAATATAAGCATTGTGATAATGGTCAAAATTTGTTAACACTGCATTAAATTATTTCCATTCATCATCTAATTTTATTTGTAAAATAACTTTATGGTCTTAGAAGTATGTACTTTACAGCTGAGGAAGCTAGATTTAAACTTTCAGTGACTTATTAAGTGATATACAGCTAAAAAGCTGGCATTTCCAGATTCTAAAATCCAGATTTTTTTAGCCCAAAGCAGCACTCTTAAAGACTGAGCTGAATTTCTTCTCTACACAAAAAAATTGAATGTCTTCTGAAAGAGCTCACCATGATAAAATTCTCTAGAACTGGAATACACATGGAAAGTTCTGGGATACAATTTATTAATATCACTACATTTTATAATTTTTTACTCTTTAGCTGCCCTTAAAAGCACATATATATTAACCACAGGATTAACATATTTCATGTCTTCCATATACTATGTATGTTTCTAAAAACATATTCTTGGAAATATTCCAGATAATGTGTTGTCACATGAAAAATGTCTCTACAAATTCAAACTAAGTGAAAGATGCTACTGTAAATACCCAAATAAGAAATAAAGAAAAGATGCACTTAAATGTTCAGCATCACTGCAATTTCAATTGCCTGGAGCCCTCTTTCTTCTGCACGACTTTCATGAAAGCATTTTTCACCTCTTTGTTCCTAAGAGTATAAATGAGGGGATTTAGCAAGGAGATCACAATAGTATAAAACACAGAGGCCACTCGATATTTTCCCAAGGAGTAGGGATTCTTTGACCTTAAATAAGTAAAAATTGTAGTGCCATAAAATATGGTGACACACAGAATGTGAGAGGCACAAGTAGAGAAGGCTTTGGGCTTCCTGAGTTGGAATTAATTTTCAAGATTGTAGACAGTTTGGACCCATGAGAAACAGAGATTGCAATGAGACACCATTACCTTTAAACTAGTGAAAATGAATGCCATGTTTTCAGTGTCATGAGTATCACTGCAAGACAGGGCTAATATAGTGGTTGTGTCACAGCAAAATTGATAGAATACATTGGAGTTGCAGAAATGCAAATTGTTCATGTAAAGAACATTGACTGATAATTCAGTAAAGCTAATCATGTAGGACCTGGTGATGAGGGCATGGTGGAGTCTGGTGGACATAACAATCTGGTAGTGAAGAGGATTGCAGATAGCTATATAGCAGTCATAGGCCATTGAAGAGAGAAGGAAAAGTTCATTGACAGCCAAGAAAAAAAATATGCATCTGGGTGAAGCAGTTCATGAGTGAAATAGACTTTTTGTATGTCAGTAATTTCTCTAAGGTTTTAGTAGTGATGACAGTTGAATAACTGAGGTCAAGGATTTTTAAGTGTGTGAGGAAAAAATACAAAGGGGTGTGAAGCTGGGGATCCAGGAGAATTATCAGTATGATCCCTGCATTTCCCAGCACAGGAACCAAGTATATCAGGAGAAACAGCATGAAGAAGACTGGCTGGATCTCTTCAGAGTCTGTCAATCACATCAGAATGAAGTCAGGCACATTTGTGTTATTCCAACCTTTAATAATACAATTCAACTGTTGAGAAATCAAAGTGATATTTAGCATGAATGAGCGCTAATTTTTTTAAAAATAATGCTTATCTTGCATTTATAAAAAATTAATTTAGTGATTCTAGAAATTCATAAGGAGTAGTTTGCAAAATATGACTGACAAAAATCTTAATTCGACTGACAAAGGTAAATGAGGTATAAATCAACATTATGATATCATATAATAGAAACTCATATATATGTTACATAATTTGAATGACCATAACACTGTTATAAATACTTCCCTTCATTAACAGATTTATCCAGATTAAAATATTATGCCAAAATTATTACTATAGCACACATTTATTTCATGAAAAAAAGGGGCACAGAAAGCTAAGTAAGTTTCCCACAGTTCCACCTATTAAGCATTGTTGACTCTTTATTCTAGCAAGATTGGTTGAGTCCAGAGATCATGCTAATAACACTATATTTCTATGTGTATTTAATTTTAGCAAAACAAACAAAAATGTTAGTTAATCAATAAACAATGGTAGAGAATGTTAATGGGTCATCGTCTGTGCTTTTGTATCCAATATTATTTAGTATTGATGACATATCAGAAAATAAACCTTAAGTATATTAATACTATAAGTGACACATTACTGTTAATATTTAGAAGATATGTTTTAACAGATCATTTAAACAAATTTCTTCCAAAACTTACATGCTCAGTATATATACATACCTTGATGACTCTGATTTAATCAATTCTATATTTCCATTTCTACAAAACTTTGTATTTCATAAATAAGGCATACAAAATATGTATATGTATAATCCTACCCTCCTAATAATAACCCCATTTTTTTAAGAAAAACTAAAACACTCTAACATTGAGATTAATTCTTACCATGAGTCAGAGTAGGTGAAAAACTTCTCTCAGCATTACCTGTCTAGGAAATTTTTAACAACAAATTTTTCTCACAATTGAAATTTATGAACGATTTAAAGAACCTGAAATATGTGTAATACTGTTATACAATACTTATTTCTTTTGAGATAAGTTAAGTTTAATTTTTGTCCACTATTTCTACTTTTGAGGAACAGTAAATCATCCTAAAAATTTTATTCAGGCCTGGGTCAAATAGAAAGTTCACTTGGAAATTATGTTTTACAATTATAGGAGGAGCTACTCTAAGCACAGGCAGAGGAGAGTATCCTTTATCTTTCACCCTGATAATGCCACAGCACATCTTATATTGAGGATCACTGATAATGCAACATTTGATCATATATGGGATGAATTATGAAGGAAAATTTCTTGGTATGATGCCAATTATTAAAGTTCAAGAACAAATGCAGCCATTTTAATTTGAAACAAAGTGTTGCCATCACCTCAGAAGCTACATGATGTTGAGCAGCCTTTTTGATATTCTTTTCTTATGTTCTATTTTATGAATGAGTGAAAGAGTACATGTTTCTGGAGAAATTGTTAATTAACCTGTGGCTGAAAGGATAGATTGTTAGATACAATGAATGGAATCATACATTGTCACAATGAAACATTTTTTTATATTTAAAATTAAGAGACTATCATGTGATTAAAAGTTTTCATTCCACAAAAATTATTTTACAACAAAATTTAAAGAAAATAAAAATCATTCATAAGCGTTATTATTCTTGAGATGTTTTTTCTTCCAAATATTCTCCTTTGTGCACATAAAGCTTATTTTTATGAGTTATTATGTATTTATTTAATTTTATCATGCTGAATTTTCAGTAATATCCTTATTTTATTATTAAATATTTCTAATAAACCCAGACCTATGTTATAACAGACTTTTTAAAAAACCCAAAATATCAAGCATTTTTAATTGATTGGTGCAGCATAGCTAACTACTTTCTAGGAGTGAGCAGCAGGTGATGAATGAGGATTTTTGATGCATCACAAGCAAAACATGATGAAGTTTCTCCAGGCAAGCTTGGGAGTGTCAACTATTCAGCAACATAGCAGATGCACTGTTGTATTCAGACACAGCAATGTTTGCAAACCTTGTTTTATTATTTACTGTGTTGGCATTTATTATATTAGAAGAAATATGAGAAAAGAAACACAATATAAGTACTGACATGAATAAAGCTTTTCTAATTAGGTGAATGGCCAAAAGCTTACTTCTTCTGTATACAACCAGCAGGAATGCATTCCTGTGAATATTTCACTAGTTAATAATTATGAGGTCAATTTCCATGTAGATTTGAAAGTCACTCTTACAAGAAAACTGTTTATACTGCAGAATTTTGGAAAGTATTTGGTATAATAGAGGAAGGAGCACAAAATAACATATATTTGATGAAATTTGAAAATACAATTCTTCAATTCATCAAAAATTCAGTGATACTAAGAAATGCTTGTTTGGAGATTAAAAAGCCAGCATTAACTTATTTCAAAATAGGTGACCTCAGGTTTTAAGATTTCTATGTCAAAGCCACCAAAATAGTCTGCAATGCAACATCATCATGAGAGTTTTATTTTCTCGGGATGAAAATCAATTTTATAATCATTAAATTTACTTTCAAATAATACTCACAATCAAAGAAGGAATAATTTACAAAAATTTTTGTTACTAATCTTTTTTGATGAATCTTTATTGTTGAGTATCCTATAAATCATCTCTAACAATAACATAATTTTGGAAAATCACAAAAAAGAAACAGAAAGGAAACATGAACTATAAGTCCTACATTTCAACAAATTAGAAATTTATCCCTGACATTTAGTCAATGCCTTTATTTTTTTAAAGAATTATATTCCTGTTTTTAATTCCTTCCATTTTAATGTGAAATTTTATAATTTTCTGGGGAAATGGCTCTATTGTCATTTTATACTCTATTCACATCTCTGGAATACAAAGGTCAATGTTTTCTAATACTACTAATTTGCACAGTTGTATTTATATGCTTATATTTACAGGTATTAATTTTACATCTTTCTAATATTCATCTTTTTCTTATAGACTTCATACAGTTGTGTCATACTTTATAATAGAGTCATTTAAATGGCATTTAATTTAAGGTTTTGGACTATTTAAATTGAAAATCATTATTAATGTGCTATTTTCATTTTATGTCATATAATTTTGCAATTCTGATTTTCTGTCTTGGCTTTGTTTGGCTTATTTAAATATTTAATATTAAATTTTAGACCCTCTTTTGGATTTTTTAACTATACTACATTGCATTATACTATTAGTGTTTTCTCTGGGGATATAATTTGCCTCCTTATATTATTTTTTGCTCTTACTATTATTATGGTTTCTTCGAGGCAAAAGTGGCAGCTAAAGAGTATCCAGGGCCTGTTTACCCACAGATTCTCTGAGAGACTACAACAAAAGGACAAACTATCAAAATTTCAGAAAGCAGTAAATTGATTGCATGACAGCCTAAGTCCTGAACCAAGAAAATGAAAATTAAAACTGGTAGAACAAGCTGGACTCTAGACTAATCCCTCCCTGGCACAGTGTACAGTAGGCCTGAAATCTTACTGTGTGTCCTTGACTCTGTTTTGGAGGGAGTAGAGTAACCCCCACAAGTATACTGAAGTGCTTGTAGGTTGGTTCCAACCTACTAAGTAGCAGCTTGAAAGCTGTCTTGCTTTCCCAGAACTTGCCCTACAAGCAGAAAGAGGGTGCAGATGGTTAAAGCATTGTAAGTAACTATTAATTCAATGTGGCTTGTGCAAAGGATTCCTGGCTATAAGACATATAATAGTACACTAAAAATGGGGTGTGAGAGGGGGCTATTTTATAGTGATAGGGAAGGCATTCCTGATCTAGTAAAAACAAATTTCTAAGGCCCTAAAACAAGCCCAGGAGAAGACAAATCCAGAAAAGGAGAGGACACCTCACTTTTGCCTCAGGCAGAACTTCTTGATAGAAGAACAAAATTTCTAAGGAGAGCACCAGCCAAAGCAGTTCCAATTTTAAAGACAGAGAAAGGTTTTTCTGCATTGATTTTTTTTTTAAATTCTGAAACTTGATATATATATGGAACATAACTAGCTGAATAAGTAAGGATGGGTAGAACAAGGGTATGTAGTCTGTAGTTCCCTGCAGGGTTCAATACCAATAGCATTTGCAACCAATCCTATGACTCATACGGATCAGGCTTTCATGGTGGTGGTGGTAGTTTTTATTTTTTTTAAAATTTATTGAAGTATATCACTCATATAAAAAATATATATATACAATAAGTGTATAGTAAACATTGTGAACTTACATAGCAAACATGCATAACATCATACAAGGGTCCCATACATCAACCTACCACCAACATCTTGCTTCTTGTAGGACATTTGTTTCAAATTATAAAAGAATATCATCAAAATCTTACTACTAACTATAGTCCTATCTTATATTTGGTGTCTTTTTCCTCCAACTCACCATATTATTATTTGTTAAATATTTTTACAACAGAAGTTGTAAACTTACAAAACAATCATGCATATGTGCAGAATTCCCATACAACACCCCTCTTCCAACACACCACACCATGGTGGAACATTTATTACAGATTATGAGCTAATATCATCAGACTATTACCAAGTCCAGAGCATACATCGGCACACTTTTTCCATACTCCTCTATTATCAACACAGTACATCTTTGGCATAAATGCATGACTATTACATTATTACTGTTAACCACAGTCCATAGGTCACTCCAGTTTTATTTTTCCCATGCTTATCCACATTCACACCACCCTGCAATAGTGATGTACATCTGCTCTAGCTTACAAAGAACACTCTTGTGTCTGTATCATCAACCACAAGTCTCATTCATCTCTGGGTTTACTGTGTAATTCAGTCCCTAGATTATTCTCTAGCTTTCTTTCAATTGACGTTTACATTCTTAAACTACCCTTTTCAGCCACAAACCTATTTATAAACCAGCTGCTATTCACCATAATGTGTTGCCATCAACTCTATCCATTTCCACACATTTGCAGTCAGGTTAATTAAAACTTCTACATACATTAAGCATCAGTACTCCTTCACAGCCTTCCTCTTATCTCCTAATAAACTATACTCTAGGTTTTAACTCCATGTGTTTATTCTTCACATTTAGTTCATATTAGTGAGACCATGCAATATTTGTCCTTTTGCATCTGATTTATTTGACATAGAATAATGTCTTCAAGATTCATCCATGTTATCATATGTGACCCAATTTCATTTCTTCTCACTGCAGCATCGTATTCACCATATGTATATATCACATTTTGTTTAGCCTTTCAATTTGTTTTTAAGTGGAAACTTACTAGAAACTAAGAGTTCAGATCCCTATATAGATGTTTTTATATTATAAAACAGAAAAAGCTGAAAATGCTATAACTGGATGGATTTAGCTTGGACCTACTATTTTGATGGTAATCTTAGACTGATTTACCTTTGTTTATGGTTACTTCGGGTCTAGCCTCCACCTTGTGTATGCTTGCTATAGTAAAGGTAATTATAAAATAAACTTACCTTTGATTTGGTTATTTGGTGACTAGTTACTATCTTCACCCTTAGACTTAAGCTATTGTGATAGTAATCCTAGGCTAATTTACCTTTGCCCCACCCTTCTTTATGTTTGCTATTGTGATAATAATTCTAAACTGAGTTTGCTTTTGGTTATGGTTTTTCAGAAGTTGCCTCACCCTTGGAGTGTACTGGCTCACCATTGTGATGGTAAATATTCTGTTCTCCTCTGTATCCATGACTACTTCTGCCTCCTGTGGCTCAGGGTAAGGCAAATTTGAGACACCCTTATCGCCCATCCTTCCACTGGTGTCCTGTCCTTCCACTGGTGTTAATAGCCCTGCTTTCTCTCATTATTATCCAAGTGTGGACTTCATTTTACCTACTCTGAGCAAGAGACTAATGGGACCCCATTACCATTGAGGAAATTGCTGCCTCATGGAATTCTCAATCCTTGGGGCTGGAAGTCAATCTTCCACTGGCCACTTTTATCTCCAAGACTGGTGAGTGGGGGACTTCACACATTAAGCACCAAGAATTCTAAAAGCAGCAAGTCGTGAGAGAAACCAGTTTTCCTTGAGAGTTCAATGACCCCAGTGAGTATATACTGGATATAGTGTTGCTCATTCAAGGTCTCTCAAAGTCAAAATGGTAAATAAGTAAAGCTCTGAATTAAAGGAAAATGATGTAGATTGTATTTTAAAGCATTGGGAAAATTTTTTCTTATAAGCCAATAAATAAAATGGATGAAATTCCTGTGTAAAACTGCATGGTCACAGTGCACATTAATTGAAACACCATTCAAAGAGATCTTTTAAATTTTATTTTACAGTTACCCTTATTTTGTAAGAGAATGAAAATTATAAGTAACATTGGTGAGTTGTGTGTTTATGTGTATAACTCTCTATTTGGGTCTATTTGTTCAGTGTATATTTTCAAACATCAGGATGGTAAATATCAAATTAACAAATGAAAATTCTTAAAAGAGCTGTATTCAAATTGTTAAAAATTAAATGTGTGTTTATTCCTGGCACCCAAATTTAGGCCAACAGCATGGGAAGGTCATATAGAAATCTGAATATAATAACTACTGGGAAATGGAAAAAGTTTTTCCTAAGCTCATTGGTCTACCCAGTACCCTGGGCCTCCTTTTTGCAAGAGCTATGAGGGAAAGGTAGCTGTGACAGATTAAAACTCCATCTTCTAGGTCAGAGAATTAAGAATCATGGTTTGTCCTGTAATTCCCCAATTTAAAACTTTTAGCAGACTTAAAAAGAGAATAATTAATAATCCAATTGTAAGATTTTTATAAGTAAAGGAAAAAGTTTTTGAAAACTACAGAAAAATCTCATGTAAATAATGATTAAAACAAATTAAACAACTGTAATTGTTCTAGAACCTGGTAGCCAGTATGCTTTTAAGGTCATTTGCAATTTTAGAATTTTAATATGGAAAAAAGAGGTTTTGGCTTCCTTTGAAGGAAGGGAAAAAAAGAATATTTTCTACATAAACTATAATGGTTTAAACTTTATTTACCTTGGGTATAATCTTCCTAGGTTTATAGGATCCTAATGCAATAAATTAGCACTTTAGGTCTTAGATATTTAAAATAATGAAAATCATAAGTTTGTGTTTAATGAAATATAGATCTGTCCTAAAGTGAAATGACTAGTTTTCACAGAACAGAATAAGGAATATAAGATAATACTTCATTGGATAAAGTAAATTTCATTGTTTCCTTACTGTAATTTAATAGGCTTACTTAAAGGCAAGATAACAGTCTATGTTATTATGCTTAATTATAAGAAGTTTGTAAAAGAACTGTCTAATATGAAGTACCTAAATAGCTAATTCCTGGAAGCCATTATTAAATAGAAACTTAATTGATATTGATAAAAAGTAGCTTCATATCAGTAAAATCTGTCAGAGACCACCTCAATCTGCATGTTAAGGCAGTGGTAAGGGAAGACAATATTGATTCCCTTGGGGATTTTAGGTTTTCATAAAATAATGGAGAAGATAGTTTTTCCTATACTGCTAAAGTAAAATACCTGTTAATTAACATAATCATGGTAAAAGTGTAAAAGTAAAGTGCTAAAATAGCTAAGGTCATTTGACATGTTATAAACTGCATTGGGAGTATTTAGAAAGTGTATAAAACTTAAGAGATAGACTTCAGTATTGTCAAACTCTCCTGTGTACTAAAACCAGGCCTTCAATATGCTGCATAGTGCTTCTCCATTTTAGTTATTAGGGGTCACTATGACCCCTAAAACAATAAAGGTATCTGCTACATCTGGACATGATTCTGAAGTAGATGGAGAGTACATTGCAGCCATTGATGGCATGATATAAGCAGATTTACAATGGGCATTGCCTCCAGATTGACTCTATTTCATAGTGCCAAAGGGTGTTATCCACAAGGCCATTGAAACACTGGAGCCTCTCTCTAGGGCCAACAGTGCTGCAGCATGCTGGCTGTGTGAAAGACATAGCAAGTGCAGCAATAATTGCCAGACTAATGTGAGTAAAACTTAAACACAATTGGCATTATTGCCTGCTCCCATGGAGAGACATGTATGGTATTGCAATCCTGGAGCTTAGATCTATTAACTGTAGCTCAAAGAGGAAATTGTACATTGATTAGTATTACATCCTGTACCTATATACTTGATGAATATAATAATATCTCTTCTTTTCTATATCATATGCAGAGGGATATTGAACATATTAAGAGTCATGGAAAACTTAATTCATTTTTTAAGAAGTTAATGAAGTTACCTATAAGATAATAGAATGACTCTCTTAAGTACAGTCCTTATTTTGCTTGCCACATGCTTTTCTTATTATTTCCTATACTGTCATTGTAAGTTTATGACTATGGCAGTGCTTCTCCTTATCCCTCTCCTGGTTGTCCTAGGCATAACTATCACTATGGGAACAGGGCTTGGCAAATTATACCAAACCCAGCAGGTCTACCACAATCTCTCATTAGAGTTAACCAACAGCATAAAAGAACTCAAGAAAGAATCTTGTTTCCCATCAACTTTGGGGGGATGCAGCCTCTGGAGGCACCTGGCCTTTCTTACTATCATTGCCTAGTATGTCATGGCTGGCCTCTATTTTGGACCTGTTTATCACCAACTTCTTTATCCTTTTAGTAGGACCATGTATCTTAAATTTCAAAAGTTTATTTCTTCCAGAATCAACACCCTCCAGAACAAGTTATTAGTCATACAGTGATTTCATCCACCTCCAACCAGGGTGCGAAACATGTCTTCAACTTCAATAGAATAACCATAGTGTTTTACACCCTGTCAAGCAGGGACAATTCTCTCTAACCAGAAGGAAGCAGCTACAGAAGAATGACCATCTCCCATCACCCCCTTAAGAAAGAGGGTTTTAACTCTCTGAGGGGGGAATTGAGACAGGTTTGTATAGGGAATGAGGGAAGGTGGCTGGGACATGCCAGAGAATATGGCCATGAGACCCCACCCAGAAACCCCCTACTACTAAAGACAAAACCACAAATCCCTCACCTACACATGGCTACGTGGTCTCATCTAGAACACTTTCCTGGGCCAAAGGGAAACCTCAGATAACTCCCAAACAATAGGCTTTCCCATTGGCCTCCTGAGAGCTAACAGGTGGGGCAACCAATCAGAACAAACAGCTGAGTTCCCTCCCCAACATTAGGAAAGAGGAGGAGGAAAGGCTTTAATAGGCCTAACTTGGGGTGCCATGTGCATGTCTTCCCTGTACCATGCCCACAACCCATGTCTAAGGTTGTATATTTATCACATTCCTAGCTTTCTTGTTTCTTAATAAACTCTTTTTTCCCTTGCTTACCCTATACTATGTCCTTAAATTGTTTTATGCAACATAGTCAAGAACCTGGAAGCCCAGAACTCAGAGCATTCCACTAACTATAGCAAGATTGACTCCTGATGTTAAATGGAAAGAATAATTTGAAAATGATGAATTTGGACATTTAGTCAAGGAGATTTCCAAAGTAAATGTGGAAAAAGCAGCCTGACTTCTCCTTGAAGCTTATAGTAAAATGTGACAGGAAAGAGAAAAGCTGAGAAGTAAATTGTTGGGGAAAGAAAAACCAGAGACTGATTACAGGAATTCCAAGCTTCTGGAAATCAAACTCCCAGATGATAGTGCTCCATTTGAGTTTATTTAAAACTTGGAGCTTGTAAATGACCTTTTCCAAGAAAGACTTGTGGAGAGTATTACTGTCTGATGACTTAGACTACTGCTACTTAAATGCTAGATCAACAAGTTTTTTGAGAGATCTGTATGAAAGGAACCACTGTCAGCCTGAGCTAATAGGGACAGGGAGGGGGAAGATGGGACGGAAAATGACTGTAAGAGGAAAACCATGGAAACTGAGATCTGGATCAAGACAAGTGGGGATACCCCCAGAGAATGATGCCTAATTAGTGGCTCTTCATTGGCATCTGTATCCCTGAGAGTGACAGAGTTGGACTCAAACAAGTCATCCCTGCACATGGTCCATCAGTCCCTTCTACTCAAACCTATATGTGATGCAAGAGTTTTTAGGTGTACTTCCAGAGACTGTATCCTCTGGCCCACCTATTTGCCAGCTGTGCCTGGAATCTCAGTGGAGCTGCAACTCCTACCCTACAGCTCAATGGACTCAT
>JAQZBX010041098.1:0-22455 GCA_029593785.1 Cabassous unicinctus
CTCCTGGTGAAGCAAGCTGGCCTGAGCAGAGAACTGGCCCATGCAGAGAGCTGGCTGCATGGAGAGCTGGCCCACCCGGAGTGCTGGCCTGAGCAGAGAGCTGGCCCATGCAGGAGTGCTGGCCCGAGCGGAAAGCTGGTGCAGCAAGATGATGCAACAAAAAGAGACACAGAGGAGAGACAATAAGAGACGCAGCACACCAGGGTGCTGAGGTGGCACAAGAGATTGAGCACCTCTCTCCACTCTGGAAGGTCCCAGGATCAGTTCCCGGTGCTGCCTAAAGAGAAGACAAGCAGATAGAGAAGAACACACAGCGAATGGACACAGAGAGCAGGAAGCAAGTGCAAAAGCAATGGCGGGGGGGGGGGAGAATAAATAAATCTTTTAAAAAAAACATTCATCATTTTAAATAAAAATGAAGCAGATAAATCCTATTTGGGTCTAGTAATTAAAAGAAAAAAGAGTGCTAATGGCCAAAGGCTTTTCCCTAATCTGAATCCGTAATCCAACATCAAATGCATATGCTTCTGTCTTTGAAACATTTAACAGGGTTTATTTATTTGGTTCAATTCTAGGAACACTTCTTAGTCACATATTCCACTCAAGGTGGTACGCTAAATGCTTCAAAACATTTAATCCTCCATTATGTAATTGGAAGATGAACGGTACGTTTAATCACAAACGTGTTTCATGTTTTAAAAATGTTCAAGCCTATTTTTGCTGTTTGTTTTTCCACAACTAAAATAGATCTCACAGAGTCCCTCGTTTTACAGATCAGAAGACAAAGGCTCTAACTAAGCAACTACGTGACTCGTCTGAGGTCACAAAGACAGAGGCCAAGTGCACAGACCCCCTCATCCCCAGCTCTCCTTTCAGACCATTTAACCACTTTACTATATTATAAATCTCACCAATATGGCTTCTGGGTACTATTAACAGCACATCTCCACTTCTCCATAAAATAAATTAACTGTACATTTTTAAAGGCCACACAATGAACGTAGTACATTCCCTGCATACCTTCCTGTGGATGAAGCGCACATTTGGCTAATATAATTAGTAGATATTTAGTTTAGAAATGCTTTTTTTTTTCCCTCAAATGACAGATTTTTGCCTGATAGCTTTAAATAAGTTCAGGTTTTTAAAAAATCTACTTTCTGGGCCTGATTTTTAAAATCTGATAAATCAAAGAAATTAGACCAGGTAGAAATTAAACCAACTTGGTATGCTTTCGCTTTTCTGCTATGCCTCTCAGTTTGCGATACTTATACATATTCCCATTTTGTGTAAAAAGGAACCAGATTCCTTATTAACATCTAACTTTTCTGCACTGAGACATTAAAAATAACCACCTGCTTAGGTCATATTAATCAGTCTTAGCAGCTGGCTTTTCTTTACCAAAAGGAATGTCTACATCACCCAAGTGCAGGGTGATGTGATGGCTCCCAAGCCAGGCATCTCACAGGCACTCCACAATGTCATTTCACTAGGGAGTTCACACCATTACAAATAATAAGATTCATCACCAAAAAAATCACTCTGCTCCCCCCACAAAAGAGCACTTTATATAAAGACTAATTTTAGCAGTAGTGGCAAATTGATTTAAAGTTCAAGTTTCCAATTTAAATTCCAGTCTTTCTCTACTACATAACAGCATTTTTGAAGGCTTTGTCACCATTTTATTTGTCATAAGGTTTGTGGTATATTCAATCAAGAACCAAATCTATTACCATGACACTAAGGGAAAGTTCTGTGCTTCTGAAATCAGGGTCAGTGGGGTAATGGAAATCTAGGGGTGAACATGGGACAGAGTCTTAGGGATTCAGGAAAAAATGTTAAATAGTTCAACTGGTAAGTAACAGAATCCTTTGCTATGCTTAAATATAGCTATTTTGTCTATTAGAAAGCAAGATATACATGGCTTTTTCTATCTGTAAATCAAGGAGACTTACAAAAAAATAACCCCCAAGAATGTAAATTTTTCTCAGCATTATCCCTCCACATGGTAAACTAACTGGGGAGAAGGGTACCAGGCTGGGAAGAGCTTATGATAAAATGAGAAGGATTTAATAAGGTTTCATTATAGCATTCTTACACCTCTGACGTACTGTATACGTCAGAATTTTGCTCCTTTGTGAAATGAGCCATATCCCTTGTGAGAAGCTGAAGAGCCTTTTGGAAAATAGATGCAGGCTTTAGCCTCCTGCCCCTGCCTGTTCCTCATATCACTGCTCAAAGCTGCTTTCTCTCTTGCTGTTGGAGAGGGCTACCCTTCAGTTCCAGGATACCCCAAAAAGAAATAGAGCTGGGATGAGCCTCTAGGCACAAAGTAAGAATTGTGCAGGTCCCAGCACGTAGATAGGAAGTCAAGGCAGAACAGGCTTAAGAGTTGGGCACCAGGCTGTGGCTTCCTAGAAGGCAGCCATCCAGTCTGTGCTCAGAAACACAGACTTAGACTTGACATCAGAGATACAGAAAGTCTGTCCCAGGAGGAGCTCCTCCCAGACCAGCCTGCCTGCCACAGAGGTATCTGCTTAGGTGTGGTGTGTCCTCCATTCACAAATTGTGGGCAGAAAAGAAAACCTATAGTACCACTCACCAGAACGTTTTGATGAATAGATTCTACTTCTCTAAGTGATAAAGTCATTAAAAAAAAGATGACTGGCGATTCCTGGTTCTAGAATAATGAAAATACTAACACAAGGGCAGAGCACAAGAGAACTTTGGGACATGTTCTAGAGAAGTGTTCCTTTCAACAACCTGAAGGCAGAGACTAATTATCTATACCTGTCTTCACACAGGCAAGACACACACAGGCAGCACATGACACGGGCAGCATGCGCACACAGGTAGGGCACACACATGGGTAGCACACGCATGGGCATGACATGCACACCGGCAGCAAACGCACATGGGCAACACATTCACATGGGTATCACACGCACAAGGGCAGCACACACACACAGGCAGCACACACACAGGCAGCATATGCACACAGGCAGTACATGCAAATGAGAAGGACACTCACATGGCAGGTTCTCTGTCAGGCACTGCTGAAAAGTCAAGAAGAGGATCTCAAAGAAGTGAATTAACTTAAGGCTGGCTTACCATGTTCCCACAGTGCCTACGAATTGTGAGTGAATGGAAGACAAAAAAAATTTTTTTCCCTTTGGAGCTAATGAGATTTGTACCATAACTCGGTGTACCCTGTGTTTCCAAGTTGAAAAGATTTCCTCCAGCTTTTCTTCCAAAGCTTTTCTACATAAAAAGAGCTGTGAGTTGAAGCAGCAATACAGAAGCAGCTCATCAGTTCAGTAAGACTAACACCAACATCCCATCAGAAACCATGGAGGCCAGAAGGCAGTGGGATGAAAGAAAAATCCATCAACCAAGAATTCTATATCCAGCAAACTATCCTTCAAGAATGAAGGAAAAATTAAGACATTCTCAAATAAACAGAAGCTAAGGGAGTTTTTTACTAGAACACATGCCCTACAAGATGCTAAAGAAAATCCTTCAAGTGAAACTGAAAGGATACTATACAGTAACTTGAAATCATGAAGCAATAAAGAACACTGGTAAAGATAACTACAAAGGTAAATATAAAAGCCAGTGTTGTTGTACTCTTGGTTTATAAGTCCTTTTCTCTTCCTATATGATTTAAAAGGCAAATGCATAAAACAATAATTATCAATCTATGTTAATGGGCACACAATGCATAAAGATATATTCTGTGGGACAGAGCTGTACAGATTGTTTATATTCTATTGAAACTTAGTTTATTATTCAAAATAGATTGTTATAATTTAAAGATGATAACTGTAAGCTCAAGGTAACCATTAAGAAATAACTGAAAAATAAGCAGAAGGGGAAAGAAGAAGGGAATCAAAATGGTACATTACAGAAAATCAAATAAATACAAAAAGGGTAGTAACAGGGGAATCAAGGAACAAAAGACATAAGATATACAGAAAACAAATAACAAAATGGCAGAAGTATCTCCTTCCTTATCAGTAATTACTTTAAATGTAAATGGATTAAACTCTCCAATTAAAAGGTAGACATTGGCAAAATGGATAAAAGAAACATGATCCATCTATATGCTATCTATAAACACTCACTTTAGGTACAAAAACACATAGATTTTGAAAGTAAAAGAATGGAAAAAGATATTCCATGCAAACAGTCGTCAAAAGAGAGCTGGGGAGGCTACATTATTATCAGAGAACATAGATTTTAAGTCAAAAAGGTTACAGGGCACAAAGGAGGACATTATACATTGATAAACAGGTTCAATCCATGAAGAAGATATAATAGTGAAAACACACACTTAACAGCATAGACCCAAAATACAGGGAACAAAAGTTGATAGAGGGGGAAAATAAATAGTTCTACAATGATAGCTGTACACTTCAATACACCACATTCAACAATGGCTAGAACAACAGAAGATCAGTAAGGAAACATGACTTGAAAAAAAAACACTATAATCCAATTAGAGCTAACAGAAATATATAGATTACTCCACAATAACAGCAGAATAAACATTCTTCTCAAGTGCACATGGAATATTCTCTAGATAGACCGTTTGTTAGGGCACAAAACAAGTCTTAAAAAATTACTGAAATCAAACACAGCATCTTTTCCAAACACAATGTAATTAAAACTAGAAATCAGTAACAGAAGGAAAATTGGAAAACTAAAAAATACATGGAAATTAAACAACACACTCCTAAAGAACCAATGGAAATCACATTGGAAAATTAGAAAATACCTCGAGATGGATGAAAACAGAAATATAATATACCAAACTTACTGGATGTAGTGAAAGCAGTGCACACAGAGAAATTATTAGCTGCTAATTCCTACATTGAAAAAGAAGAAAAATTTCAAATCAAAAACCTAACTGCATATCTTGAAGAACTGGGCATCGCAGGGATAGGGGGTGAGCCAGCACCAAAGCCAGCAGAGCAAAGGAAATATAAAAGAGCAGAGATAAAGGAAATAGAGAATATGAAACCAGTAGAGAAAAATCAATGAAAACAGAAGTTGATTCTTTAAAAAGATCAACAAAATAGACAAAACTTTAGCTAGACCAATTAGGAAGAAAGAAAATAAAAATTACTAAAATCAGAAATGAGAGGGGATATTACTACCAACTGTCCAGAAATAACAAGAATTATAAGAGAATGCTATGAAAAGTTGTACATCAACAAATGGTAAAACCAAGTGAAGCCACCTGGACCTGGGTTTTTCTTTGTTGGGAGGTTTTTGATTACCAATTCAGGCTCTTGTTTCACATTCTTTATTTTTTCTCAAGTCAGTTTTGGTCGTTTGTGTTTTTCTAGGAATTTTTCCATTTCATCTAGGTTTTACCATTTGTTGATGTACAACTTTTCATAGCATTCCCTTATAATTCTTTTTATTTCTGTACAGTTGGTAGTAACAGCCCCTCTCATTTCTGATCTTAATAATTTGTATTTTCTTTCTTCCTAATCAGTCTGTATGAAGTTGGACCCTTACCATATACCATATACAAATATTTACCCCAAATGGATCAAAGATCTAAATTTAAGAGCTAAAATTGTAAATCTCTTGGAAGAAAGCTTAGGAGCAAATCTTCACAACGATCGATTTGACAGAAGTTTTTAAAATATGACATCAAAAGCCCAGGCAACAACCACCACCAAAAAAGTGATAAATCGTATTTTATTAAAATTAAAAACATTTGTGCACCAAACGACACTATCAGAAAGGTGAAAAGATAACCCACAGAACGGGAGAAAATATTTGCAAATCATATAATTGCTAAAGGCTTAATGTCCAGAATATGTAAAGAACTCCTACAACTCAACAACAAAAAAAAAAAACAACCTAATCAAAAAATGGGCAAAGGACTTGAGTAGACATTTCTCCAAATAAGATATGCATACAGAAAACACATGAGAAGATGCTCAACCAGTCATTAGGGAAATGCAAATTAAAAGGAGATACCAATTCATACTTACAAGGATAGCTATAACTTTAAAAAGAAAGATAAAGAGAGTACTGGAGATGATGTGGAGAAATTGGAACCCTTACATATTGCTGATAAGAATGCAAAACGGTGCAATCACTGGAAAAGTCTGGCAGTTCCTCAGAAAATTAAATATAGAATTACGTTATGACCCAGCAATTCCACTCCTAGGTATATAGCCAGAAGAACTGAAAACAGGGACTTAGATATTTGTCTCAAATGAGCACAGCTGCGTTACTCACACTACCTAAGATGGAAACAGATGGATGGATGAACATAATGTGCTGTACACATACAGTGGTAAATTCAGCCACAAAAAAGAATGAAGTTCTGATACACTTTACAACGTGGATGCACCTTGAAAACATTATGCTAAATGAAATAAGCCAAATACACAAGGACAAATATGTACTGTTCAATTTAGTATGAAATAACTGGAATAGGCAAATTCATAGCCAGGAAGTAAATGAGAGATTACCAGGGCCTGCGAGGGGAATAGGAGAATGGGAGGTATTGGTGGGTACAAGATTTCGGACTGGGGGTGATAAAAAGTTCTGGAACTAATGGTGATGGCTGCAAAACACTGTTTATGTAATTAATGCCACTTAACTGTATACTTAAAAATCGTTAAGTTGGCAACTTTCATGTCATAGATACATACACATGTATGTGTGTGTATGTGCATATTTGCCACAGTGAAAAATAAGCCACTCTTGATTTTCCAGGGGAAACAAACAGGAAGATCGGGGGAGAAGACAGTACCGGGCGGCCCACGCAGAGGCCAGAGAGGAGCTCCCTTCAAAGCAAGGGCCCCAGCCCGCCGCCCTTCCGGCGAACGCCCACCGGGTTAGACCTCCACGGGCTTTCCCTGACCGTCACCTGGGTAAGGCGGCCCCGGCGCGCCCGGCGGCCTCCACCGCGCTTCCCGCCGCGACACCAACACCCCCAAGGGGCGGGCGCGGCGCCCCACGGCTAAGGCCTAGCCGACGCCGCGACAGCATCCAGCCGCGTCCGGTCGCCATGGAGACTGGGCGCTGGCCCCGAAGCGCGTGCGCGGAAGCGCGGCCTGCGCTGGGCTGTTGGCCAACTACGCGCCCTGGCTCCTGGAAGGCTCGGTCTGATGACGCAACCCTGATGGAGGGAACCAAGCGTTGTTCCAGAAACTTCCGGAAGCCTGTCTTTCCCACGCCCAAAGCTGTCTGACGGCTCGCCCCAGCGAAGCAAGTAGTGCAAGCGGAGGAAAGCCGCGTGGCTTTTGGCTGGCCTGACTGCTTCCCTTTTGCTGGTTCTTTGCCGGTTGGCGCTGTTTGGTGCGAACACAGTCGCCTAGAGGCCTGCGGCCTGGGGTGGGCTGGTGACGTGAGTCATCTGGTTTGCTAGAAAAGAACTGAAACGCCTCTGCCCAGGAGGAACGGCCAAACCACAGTGAAACTGAGAACTCCCCAGTCTACCCAGTCCTCTCCAGTAGGGTCACTAGAACCTGCCGCCTGTAACCGCCAACATCACTTCCACATGGCAGTGAAGGGTTCTGCCTAAACCAGGTGGCGTCTCAAGCTCCAGCCGCTCCCGCTCTGCGGCGCACGCGCAGGCGGCCCGCGCAGGGGAGCCGGGAAGAGGACAGGCCCCGCGCGCCGTGGCCGCCTTGCATTCTGGGAGATGTAGGCGCTGGTGCCTTCCCCACGCCGGGCACTCAGTTAGGAGTGAGGTTCTCGAACTACTTGTCCCAGGACTCCTGGAGGTTTCCAGGTTACTTTGCCAAGGCTTGGCGGGGAGAGTGTGAAATGTCAGCCGACGAGGTAGTCGGCGCGTTTTAATTCCAGTGAAAAGAGGACTGAAGGGAAGAGAAGGTGAACATCAACTTCTCTGTGGAGACTTCCCTCTTAATATAAACTGCAGGATCTAACATTTTTACCGAACTCGCCGTGGAAGAGCACCTTTACTTAAGTAAAAGGCCTGTTGGGTGTGTAGTCCGCTAATTGGAGTTATCCTTATCCCTAAGCGGAGCAGCCCTCTGTGAACATGATTTGTACTTTTCTACGCGCTCTTCAGTATACGGAGAAGCTGCCCAGGTCCTCGGGGAAGCGATTGTTTTTGCTACACTCTGTTCTTCACAAAGCTAGCTTGAAGACTGAGCCCAGTTTGAGATGGGGGCTGCCAGAGCAGAAAAAACCTGTGCGACCTAGATGTATCCTTGGAGTGACCCCGAAAACCATCTGGACGCAGGGACGGAGCCCCCGGCGAGCAAAGGAGGACAGCAACAAACAAGTGTCTGTGCACAGAAGTCAGAGAGAGGGAACCACAGTCTCAACGGCACAGAAAGGTAAAAAGGAATACTCCAGTAATGATCAGTCTGTCGGCAAACATGATAAAAGCCCTTTTACGCAAATTTCAGAGCTAAAAATTGAAAAACAGTGTACACAAATTAAAAGGTAGAACCGTTAAACACAATCTAAAATCAGAGAATGAATTTTCTTCGCAAATTTGAACTCCAATTTGAAAGTTGGTACTGAATTTGATATAATTTTGTTGTATTATGTCTAAAAAATCTTTTCTCATCTTCTGTTAGTTTTGGTGTACGAGCTGTATAAAACTTTTTAGTTAGCAAGGAGTTTTCCCAGGTGTTTCATCTTATTTGAGTCTCACATTCACTCTTTCAGGTAGACATTAGAAGTCTTCCTTCTATTGTGAGGTGCACTTCCCCAGTATCACGCAACTGAAAATTAAATGACAATTGTCCCTATCTCAGTTTGCCTAATACCCCGGCCAGTGTTCTTTGAGACAGAAATTCACAAGATGAGTTTCCATTGACTCTATACTTAGTACTTGGGTGGGTGTTGATAGGTGTGCCAGATAAATTCTACACACAAATAGCTTACCACTTAATTGGCAAGTAAATAGCTATAAAACATGAAACAAATAGTGAAAAAAGATTACTTGTGCTACAAAAAAAAAGTACTAGAGAGCATATAATAAAAGTGATTAGAATAAATACAAAGTAGACAGATTATTGAGTAATTATCAATATGGAAAACTTTACATAGTTAAACTCAATAAACCCTTCTATTTAGTGGCTGGCTGTTCCCAAGCCCATGAGTCAGCTGATGACAGGACATTGACTCGGTTCTGTATCCTTGGTTTAGTACCTTTTCTGTGGTAAATACGCTGGTGGGCATTAACATGTGATTCAATGAACTTCATGCTTCATGCCCATTCCCAGAGGTCCACTCACATGCCTTTTCCCCACATCTCCTGGTCCCTTATCATCTAGTCTTTCTCCTTCCAAAGCCCTGACCAGTCAAACCCATGCCCTTGAATCTCTATTTAATTCGTTCCTTAGGCTACTTACCTTTCCACAGAAAAATGGATCACCAGAACTGCCCATTGGGACAATTTCCCCTCATCTCTGTCTTTCGGAGCCACCCACAGATTGGGTGATAATGCAGAAGCAGTCCCACAGAGCAAGCCAACCCATTCATGAACCAAGTTTGGCCTTTTTGCTCCCCTGTCAGCTGGTCCTAAGGCATCTTATTTGTGTGAACTGAGGGGAGATGTGCTGGTAAAGTTGACTGATGCCCTCTGACCCTGCTGAGACCCCATCACAGTCGTCCACTTCTATTTTGCAATGGAAAGCTGCTGGACCTAACTTGACTACAGCTGCATGCCAGATACCCTAAGCAAGGCAGGGATGAATGTTAAAGTATTGTCATTGCAATGCTAAAGCTCTTTGCATGTCTATATAGGTATCTATATCTGTGCACATACATATATATACTCTGTCTCAGGACATTGTCCTCAGTGAATTTCTTTAGCTCTCAGAACCCCTTTTTAATCCATATACAGTATTATGCACATCTGTTATTCAGGTCAAGAGCAAAAATAAGTACAGCATCGTGCAGATTGTTCATTCTCTACATCCTCCATTCACAGATTTTTTTTTTTTTTTTGGCCAATCAAATTCGCCTTCTGATTCAATTGCTTTTGTTTTATACTCTAGCCAGTGGGGTGGCAGACTGGGAAGTAACAGCATTGAGCATTGAGGCCCCACTTGCTCTCTCTGCCTCGGAGGAGCAAAGGTGGCTCTTGGAACCTGCTCTGGAAGCCCGTGTCCAGTAGCACCTGGGCCGTGGCAGTTGTTTTCACTCTGAGGAGACTGGATCTCTTGTTAAAACAATTTCTCCATCTTAGAAAGCAAGGAGGTATTCAAATTATAATATAAAATAAAATTATAGACTCCTAGGCCCTGCTCCCAGAATTCTGCTGAAGTTGGGCCTGGGAGCCTGTTCTTTATGTTCCCTCAAGTGACTCCAATTCACTGGGAGATGCGAGAACAACTCCTCCAGAACTCATGCAGAAAACCACTCAGTTAGCTTCTGAAGCAGTGAGCATTCCTGGTTATATCTGGTACACATGGAACTTACTGTCATTTTCTCCTTACAGTGAAAGAAGCTGGAAGAGATTTTACCTATTTAATAGTGGTGCTTATTGGAATCAGCATTACAGGTTGCAAAAAACAGCAAGTATTATGACCTTGCATATCTTTTTAAGTTGTGGTTTTTATCTTACTCTTGCTTTGCTTCATCTTCTTTTTCTGTGATTTTCAGGTGGCTTGTTTTACGTGATTTTCAAAGAACTCTTTTCTTCATCCAGTCCTAATAAGATATATGGGAAAGCCTTAGAAAAATGCAGATCACATCCTGAGGTTAGTTCTCAAGATTGAGTTACACAGAGTGTTGATAGGAGAAAATGTCAAGGGGTGAGGAAGTGGACAGAATTCAAGTCCCAGTTCTGAAACTAGTCAAAGTTATATAATAATGCATAATGGTTGGATTATGATTATGTTTTTAGGTCTTTGTTCTGTACTTGAAAATGCTTTAAGAACATCCAGAGGTCAGTGTTCAGGTGTTTTCATCCTAATTGTACAAGAGAGAGCCATTTTACCAATTGTTCATAAATATTAAATGCTTAGGATATGCCAGCTTATTAAACGTACATGATCAGTTTTTAATCTTTTTTTTTTTTCAATGAGGCACCGGGGATTGAACCTGGGATCTCATACATGAGAAGCAGGCACTCAACCACTGAGCTACACCCACTCCCCAGTTTTTAATCTTTTAAAAACCCTGATTCCTGAACCTCTGATCATAATGGTAACTGTTGACACTTATTATTTTAAAAAGTATAAAAAGCATGTGAGATGCCAGGCACTATGCTTAGTGTTTCAGTGCATCATCTATTAAATCTCACAAAAACCATTTGAGCTTGGTACTGCTGTTTTCCCCAGTTTACAGAAGGGAAACTCAAACTTGACAAAGACCACTGAGCCAGGAGGGGGAGGGCCAGAAATGGAACAAGTTGTCTGATTCCAGATTGTGTGCTCTTAATAACCACAGCCTGCCTAACCATTCTATGGGAGAAGGGAGATCCATGGGAAAGCTGCCTCAGTTCTTTGAAGCATCCTGGCCAAAAGGAAGGCTTTAGGTAATGGCTCTTGGTCATACATAAAAAGTCAGTGTAACCTGACAAGAGCCAGGGTGAAAAGCTTAAGCATTGAAAGATATTACTCATGGAAACCTGAATTCTTGTAACTCGAAAGATAATGGCAGATATAAATATCAGGGCTGTTCTTCACACACAGACCAAAGAAACATGTAGCATGTACTTCCTGTTGATGAGAAAGTTGCAAATCCACAAATTACTCTCAACCTAGAGTGCCCTGAACTTGTTTTCCCTGGAGCACTCCTACTCGGAATGCTCCATTGGTTTCTCTAATTATGTCAGGCAAGAAATCTCAGAAGCTAATGGTCTCTGGCTTCTTTCATTTTAAGTCCGCTAATTTCTCTTCTAATTGTAGTCTGGGCAGTCTGTGAGAACCATGGAAAGGGAGGCAGGGAAGGAGAAGCATCCCTGAGTAAATTTAAAATCATCAGGGAAGAAGGAAGGCTTCCAGTGGAGTTATTGGGAATTCCAATTCTACTTTATTAAACCTGCTCTTTACAGACTGCTGAAATAAACCTGGATAGTGGCATCAGCACCATAACCGTAGTTGTGGGTGCGTCTCGAGAAAGGGAAAGGTGCCGTGTTAGTCACAGTCTCCACCTGCCATAGATCTTTCTGCATTTTGAACAAAACAAAACTCCACAGAATAAACAAAAAAATGGGAAATCATTAAAGTCATGACTTCATTTGCTGCTTAAAGTAACTCTAGGATTAATCATTAAACTTTAACATTTGATTTTTTAAGTGTTTAGTAAGGGCCCACTCTTTTCAGGTGCCATGCTTGGTTGAAAAACTAGAAAATCCTACTGTTCTGATATTGATGTGTTTGATCTGTTAAATAAATTATTTAAACAGTTCCATTTGTTTCAGCTTACCATTCTTAAACATCTGTCATCTTACACATTATTCCTTTTTATTTATGCCTGAAAAAGGTGATACTGAAGAGTGTCAACAAAGAAAAGAAAGAAAAATTTTACATCATTAAGGGTGATAGTTGTTTTAGTTTGATACCATATTTTTATTCTTAAGAGAGGGTTCCAAAGTGATTGCATTTTAAATTCAATAAAAACCACATTTCCTCTTCATTGTGAGTTCTTCCATTAGGCATAATTGATTAACACCTCTAAATCTGATCTGTTCTAAAAATGTCATTATTATTTGAAAATTTTTTCCCTCATTGTGCTTAAACGACTTAAAAAATCATTTTGGTCTCGTAGCTTTTAATAATAGACCCCATTCATTAAATTTCCCAGCCATAGGGTAGGGTAGTAGTAGAGAGATAATTGAGCACTTGTTTTGTGATGTCTGTTTTTTTGTGAGGGGAGTGAGGAACAGCTTTACTTCAACTTGCATTTTCTGAAACTATACATACCACTGTGAAGCTATCTGTTTCAATCTCTGTATGTGAAATACTTTTTTAATTATTTATGGGATGATTCTTAAACAATAGCGTTTCTTCCCCATTTTCTCATCATTGATGTTGTCATTTTGATAGGGTCTCAGGCCTGCTGTTTTTTCTCCTAGAATAAATCACTTGGCTGATTTTGATCAGAGAGTATTTCCCTAGGGAGCTTGAAAAAATAGCATTTACATACAGAAAGCATTGTCTTTACTCCTACAGGTCATAGGTGTTTTTGGTCAACCTATCAAGGGCTATGGGGAGATGACAAGACGGGGTAGAAGGCAGCATGTCAGGTACTGTGGTTTGCTTGAATTCAGAAAGCTCAAGAATGATTTTCAAGTGAAAGGAATTGAGACTTAACAGTCGTTCATTTTCATGACAGTTTTATTGAATATGTAAAAGATGGACTGAAACACATGCGCCTGAAATTCTACATCCAGGGTTCAGAGCCAGGGAAACAAGGAACTGTGCATCTGGAAGTGAAAGAGGTATGAGAATCATCACAGGGACAGTGATGCTGACTTCAGTATTATTTAAAGCACTGGAAAGAAAAATAACCCCTTGAAATACATTTTTTTCAGAACCCAGAAAGTGGTGAATGTGAATTTCGATATGTATTTGTAGAGGTTGAGTCCTATCCTCGGAGAACTATTGTTATCGAAGATAATCGATCCTCAGAGAATTAAAAGCAAGCAAGCATGATGGTTACTGGTGAATGTTGAGTGATGCCAATTCACAGCTTTGATCTTTACAGCTTTTGTTCAGAATCCGTTTTGAATAAGACGGGAAAGAGTATATGTATCCTACGAGCAAATGAAACAGCATATTTGTTCTTCAGATGAACTAAATGGGAGATTTTCTTATAAAATGAAAAATCATGAAATAGAGCATATTTTATGTTATCTCATTGTCACATATGACATATTTCATAATAAAATTTGTTACTGAGAATTTTATACCATGTAAATAAATAAGATGGACTTCAGTATTTTATGCTTTTAAAACTATTGCATAATTGTATTAATGTCTGTGAGATAAAATTTGAAAATTAAAACTAACAAAAAGATGTCAGAAGCAACTTCCTTCCATGAAATTTGCAGTCTGACTTGAGATGACCATGTAAAAATATTTGAGAACTGTAGTGAGCAAAATAATAAATAAGCTCTTCAAAATTATGTTCAAGTTGCATCTGTTGCGTGATTTTTAGTCATCTCGTGTTGTTCATTTTCCCCCTTTTGTGAATCAGGGTTATTGCACATAGTGGGAAAAGGGTGGACCTGGGGTCGCACCCCACCTTTTCTAGTCTCATCAGACCCCAGTGCCCTGTGGCTTGTTAGAATGATTGAATGAGGTGACACGAGCAAGCGGCTGGACCATAGAAGGCACCAGGAGTGCCCCATCCCTTTTAGAATTTGCCCTGATACTTTATACTGCCAAAAGAGGCGTGGAAATAAATGAGAGTCATTTAAATATGTGTGTGATAGCTTTTCTTGCTGTGGGCACCCTGTTTATTTTATTTCTCTATTTCCTGGAGATTTGGAGAAGAGTGACTTTAACTTACAAGATCCTGGTTACATGTCTGTGAAGTACTAGTTGCACTGGGAGAGTTCTAGAAATGCACTGATCTAAGGGAGCTTAAAAGTGAGGTAGCCTCTAAAATGTTTCTTCCTTCCCCTCAGAACTGTCTTTCAGGGAATTTCTAATACGTTCTTGAAATTGTAGGGTATTCCAGCTAGAAGGGCCCCCAGGCAATCAGTCTCCCCTGTTTAGTCTATCGCCATGCTTAATTCAGTAAATTCTTTTGGTTTGTTTAATTGTTTTCAATTGTTTTCGTTTTCATTATGAAAATTTCAAACATTTAGGAAGTGCAGAAGATCTCAGCAAACACCCTTGTCTTCACTCCCTTATATAGCCCATTTTATCTCGGGCTTTGTCTCCAAATCATTTTTTCCTATCCTTTCCAGGAGACCATCCCACTTAAGTGTTATAATCCTTGACTGAAATGTCAATATTTTAAAGGCTCATAAGTTCTGCTTCTATCCTTCACTCAAAAGACCGCCCCAAAAAGAAAAAAAGGAAAAAGCTGCCCCTACTCTTTCTCATCACATGCTCAAACTGTAACTTGAAGGAAACCTGGTATTGGAGCTCATTTGAGATTTAGCCCCCTACGTGCCCTATTTTCACAGTGTAGGACCTTTTTTTTTTTCCTATATTCATCTTCATGTAGCTCCTATTTTATGATATGTCCATATGACTTTAAAGTCGGAGCTTCTCATTAATTTTATAATCAGAAATAAAACTAAATTATTTTTCAAAAGGAAAAAAAGGTTCATGAGAGATTGTTTTGTATAACCATGGGAAAAATGTAATATGGAATTCTTTAGATTTCCTTTCCCTTTGATATAATTTGATGTTGATATAATAGATATAATTTAATTGAATGCTAAAATGTTTTTTTAAAAAGAACTTTAACCAACTTTAATCATCTCTGTCCATGAGCTTACACCCATCTTTTCTTTGGAATCTCTTCTAAAGTCCAGGAAACGTGACTGGATTGACTATGCCCAGTAGCCCTGTCTGTAATTTTTATGAATGTGAAGAAAAGGTCATTTTTGTCCAAGGCCTTTGTCATTTCCTCATCCCCAGTCAATGAACCATTTTGCCAAAATTAAGTCTAGAGCAATATCTTCTCTCTTTGTTTACCTCCCACTCCAGAAGGTCCCAGGATGGGTTCCAGGTGCCGCCTAAAGAGAAGACAAGCAGACACAGAGCAGGCAGCGAAATACATTCCCCTCTGGGGACTTACTGGTCTGTGGTTAAACAAAGGTGGGAATGTTCTCTTAGCAAACAGCTGGGGAGGGTTATTGGTGCAGAGCTTCGGGGGTGGGGGGATATGTGGGATAGAGTGCACCTGGGGCATCTTGTCTTAGGGTGTTTTCTCAGTGGGTGGAGACCCACACAATAAACAAGAAAATATTAAACTCCCATCCTGGAGAACCCTGCTAAGTTTTCAAATAGAGGGGCAAGAGTCTCAAGAACATAGGCAGTGCCTAATAAGAACAATATGTCAAGCCCTCAATATTAATGCATGTAACTATGAACCTTATTCTTCAAAAATTGCAACCTAGTGGTTACCATGGGTTCTGAGGGGAGGGGGAGGGAAGAATGGATGGAGCATGGGGCATTTTTAGGGCATTAGAATTATTCTGCATGATCTTGCAATGACACAGGCCATTATGCATTTTGTTAGAACTTTAAAAGGTATATGGTACAAAATGTGAACCATATGTAAACAACCATGGTTAGTGGCAATGCTTCAAGATTTGTTTATCACTTGTAAGAAAGGTACCACATTCATGTAAGACGTTATTAATAGAGGTAAATGTGGGTGGGGGGGTATATGGGAATCCTCTATATTTTCTATGTGACTTCTGTTGCCTAAAGCTTCTTTGAAAATAAAGTGAAAAAAATAAGACACTGGGGGAACATACAGAAGAAATTGTCACTGTACATAAAAGATAACATCTTACAGGAATGAAAGACTGCAAATTTTTTTTTAATTTTTTATATATTATTTATTTTGTATTTATTATTTTAATTTATTTTCTGGCTTTGTTTTAGGGGAGGATTTGGATTGTAGAAGAGTCACAATTGTGGTAGGGGAGGATCACTGGTGCAGGGTGACGGTGGTGGGGGGATGTGTGGGGAGGGGTGCACCTGGAGCATGTGGAATATGTGGAATATGAATATGTTCAAGTGGTCATGGGGTGTTGTCTTGGTGGGTGGAGACCCACACAATAAATGAAAGAATACTGAATTCCCATCCTGGGAAGCCCTGCTACATTCTCTAATAGAGTGGCAAGAATGCCTAGAGTAAATGGGCAGTGCCTAGAGAAGGAGGACAAATATGCCAGGCCCTTGATATTGATGCTTGTACTTATGAAATTGAAACTTAGCCTAGTATATATTGCCCAAGAGTTTCCTCCTGAAAGCCTCCTTGTTGCTTTAATGTGGCTTCTCTAAGCCAAACTCAGCATATAAACTCACTACCTTACCCCCCCGCCCCCGGTGTGGGACATGACTTCTGGGGATGAGCCTCCCTGGCACCAAGAGATTATTACAAGTGATGCATTTGGAAAAAGACTGACCAAAAGGGAGAAATATTAAATACAAATGAGTTTTTGTGGCTAAGAGATTTCGAAGTGAGTCAGGAGGTCATTCCAGAGATTATGCTTATGCACGTCTTAGGAGGATCTCACTGATTGCCACAGTAAACAATGCCTCAACCAGGGGGGCTTCTAAGGGCTCTAGAGACATCTGGACACTATAAGCAGGGCAGACAACCCCAGGAATTTGGCACCCTGTCAGTGGGCCTTACCTTGGAATATATGATAACCTACGCCCTCAATGTATCAGAGTTGAACTAATTTATAATTTTCCTAGCTGTGGTTCTTGTGCCCCTTGTATTTGAACCTATAATTAGCACTATACCCATAAAATATGTGTCCCAGAGACTTAAATCTTCTGGCTGTTCTTACACCAGTTGAGCCCTGAATCTCAGCAAAGTTGCAGCCAACACCTACCCTCCAATTAATTGGACTTACCCAGGACAACCAACAAAAGGATGGTGATGGACAATGCCCATCCCAAAATCAGAGAGTATCTACAACTGCAAGCAAGACAGTTCCACCCATCTGCCCCCATGGGATCTAAGTCCCCTCACAACCAGAAGCAGAGTGAGCATCACTATCGCAAAATCCTCTAGATTGAGGAAAGAACAAACATAAGGGGGGAATGCAACTATGGACTAAAGTAGACTTATTATTCTAGTGATGGAAGAACTTGTAACACTGATATAAAGCTAGTGGCCACCAGAGCATCTGAGGTGAGGCAGAGGAAAGAATAGGTGTAACATGGGGCATTTTGGGACATGGGAATTGTTCTGCATGACATTGCAATGATGGATACAGGCCATTATACATTTTGTCAAAACCTATAAAATTGTGCGGTACAAAGTGTAAACCATAATGTAAACTAGAGACCATGGTTAGTAGCAGTACTTCAATATGTGTTCATCAATGGTAACGGATGTACCACACTAATGAAGGATGTTGTTATTGGGGAAAAGTGTGAGGGGGGAGGGGTGAAGTACATGGGAATCCCCTATATTTTCTATGTAACATTTATGTAATCTAAAGCTTCTTTAAAAATAATAATAGTAATAAAAGAAAGAAAAAGAATATATTCCCTTACAGAAGACTGAGGTAGAAGGACTTGCCCAAGCAGATCACAACACTAACTAGAAAGCTGTAGTAATTAATGCAGCATGACATTCGTGCAGTGACAGACAAACCAACAGAACAAATGGAACCGAATAGGGAGTCTAGAACAGACCTACAGATGCGTGGAAGCTGGTTATACACCAGGGGTTGCATGGCCGATCCGTGGGAAAGGGTCAAATATTCAACAAATTGTGATGGAACAATTAGTTACGCATGTGGGGGAAAGTGAACTTGAATCTCTGCCCCATACCTCATAAGAATCATTTCCAGGTAGTTTAAAGCCTTTTTACAACTTGCAAAAAACAGTATAGGACAATATCCTTGTGGCATTATTGCAAAGAATATCTTAAGATGCAAAATTAGAAACCATTAGGGAAAAAACTGATCTTAAAATTAAGAACCCAATCAGGAAAAAAAAAAAAACATAAAAGTAAGCCACAAAGGAGAAAAATTTAAAGCACATATAAAAAAGGTTTACTCTGCAGAATACACAAGGAACTTCTAAAAACCAATAAAGTAACCAAATGCAAAAATGGGCAAAAGACCAGAACAGTTATTTCAACAAAAATGAAAACACATAACTAGTAAACTTCTGAAAGCACTTTCAGACTCACTGTAACCAAGAAAATGCAAAATGGGTTGCTAATTTTCATCCACCAGATTTGTAAACACTTAAAGTTAACAAAGACGTGGATGGAGCACGGGGAACTCGGCGCTGCCATGGGCTGTCAGCGTAACCTCTTGGGTAACCAACTTGGTGTTAGGAAGAAAAGTTTGAAAATGCAGCTACTCCACCGTCCAGTGTTTCTTCCCTTTGTGTTTACCATGGAAAACCTCTCACACATGCCCTGGGAGACAAGAACATTATATGTTTTAAGAGCAAAAATCTGGCAAATTTTGACAGAGGACTGATGAAAAATATTTTAATACAAGACGTCGGTTACCACGGAACTGTGCAAACGGAGGAGACGGCCTGGCCTGCGGTTCGCGCGGGCTCGGCGCGGGGCAGCGTGCAGGGCCCTTAGGCGCAGCGCGGACACCAGCCCACCTAAGCGCAGGCCTGCGCGGGGGCGCGGTGCCAGCGTCGTGGGGGCTGCACGGTGGCCCGGGCGTTGTGCTTGACGCCTCCCGCGGCACAGGGGCAAATTCACCAGGTCGCCAGACCCCAAAGTCCAGGGCGTCATGTTATACCCTCAATTCTGTATTTCCTTCCTTAAGGAAAACGCCAAAAAACATCTACGCCTCAGAGCCCTCAAAACTTGGATCCACCCCTGCATATAAGTAATAAATATTCCTTTATACAAGCCAGGAATTGCAGAAATGTCCAAACAGAAAAACTCGGCTGCTTGCTCTGTCAGGTCTGCGTTCCAGCCCCGGCTAATCCTGCAGCCTCATCCCAGCCTTAGAGTGTATTTACCTGCTTACGGTAAATGGATACACGGCTGCCGTGGGTATATAGACACGTAAAAGCTCTGCCTCCTGTCCTCCTCCACTGCTCCACCCTCTCTCTTTCACTGGCAGTTCTCTCCACGTGCTCGTTTCTGGGGTGCTGCCGCCCCTTTCCCTTCGCTCCTCCTGTCAGCCTGGCGTCCACCTCCCCGGGTCCCGCCTCTGGGCCGTGCAGCCCTCGGCTTGGAAGGAGAACCAGCTCCTAAGTTGCTTTTGCGCCTAGTTCCTCCCCAACGAACCCACATTCTTGGACAGGATCGCGCTCTGACCCTACCCACATTCCTCAGAGACGCCCAGTTGTCCCCCAAAATCTAACCTCATTAGCAAAGGCCTTCATAACCAGCCCCGCCCTCCCGCCTGCGGGGCCCCGCGGGCCTTCCCGCAGCAGGCGCCTGCCTGCAGGCTGGGTCTTCACTCGCTGCTCCCCCAGGCAGCCGGGAGCCATCGCCCCGTCCGTGGTCCTGAGGGCGGTGCTCCTTTCCTTCCGCCCAGGCGCCCCGCGTGGTCTCGTGTACCTGGGTCCGCGTGTACCTGCGTATGACCACACCTGGCATTTCTGGTCCCCAGCACGGCCAAGAACAGCAGCAGCCAGATCCCCGTCCTCTTCACAGCTGCACCGTCCACTGGGAAGCCACTTGAAATGTGGCCAGTCCACATTGAGACGTGCTGCGCGTGGAAAATGCACACTGGATTCCAGACTTCGTGTGAAAAGGGTGTAAACGACTCATTAACAATGCTTTAGCTTCGTGGCATGTTGAATGATTTTTTGTGTGTGTATTGGATTAAACAAATGCATTATGGAAGTTAATTTCACCTGTTTCTTTTTCATTTTTAATTTTTAATGTCCCTACTAGGAAATTTGAAATTGCCCATATGGCTTGCATCATATTTCTGCTGGACAACACTGGGCTACAGCTTTACATGGATTATCTCATTTAGATTCACACCAATCCTAATGATGTTAGCCCCAACTTACAAATGAGGAGACAAGTGTAGAGCCATTCCTCTCTTTTCCCCAGGCCGCAGAGCTAGGAGCACTGGCAGAGCTAAGGAGACTCCAAACCAGGTGTGGGACTCTAGGGCCGGCGTTCTTCCCACCATGAAGACACCGGTTGATGGTTTAGTAATAGAAAGCCACTGCTGGCTCCTTAATCTAGGGTGTAATTTCCTCCGGAGCACCTGCCCACTGCAGGGCAGGGGCCACAGTAAGATGGATCCTTGCCCCAAGTCCTGCAAGCTCCTGCCACAGGCAGTGTGAGCACGAAGGAGCCAGATCCACAGGGCAGCTGCTCCAGAGCCAGGCGGAGCAGGAGCACACCCTCAGATGGTGTGATACCTTCTTCAGAAAGACTTTAGCGTCCCAACTCTCCTCAGCGCAAAGGCTCTGGTTTATTCTAGTTTACCTAGAAAATAATAAAGAGCATGCTATGCATAAACTGAATCACTTGAACAGTCCTGCTGATAGGTAGTTTGAAGACTATTGCTTTGCTGGTAAAAATTCGCAGATTCTGGGAATTTTCTTGATGCTCAACATCACTCTTTATTTCCAAAATAGTTACAGAATTCAGTTTTATGCTGTAAGATTTCTCCTTCTCTCTGTGGCATTTTCAAAAGACCTCCACAGAGTTCTATAAACTTCTATGTAAAAATTGGGGCCTCAAGGCATGTTTTTGTGGCCCACAATTATTGACAATGCATCTTAAGTGCAGGAAAAGATAGACAGTCAAGTCTCGCCCGCCCCCGCCATCTGTTTGTGTTAGCCAAAACAGGAACCAGGCATTCGCCCATTTCACCTCACAGGCCCATGGGGTCGTCTGGACAGGTTCCCCATTTTGCTCATGGGGAGCCTGGGGCTCAGGTAGTCCTTGGGGACATCTCCCAAGCAATAACCAGAACCAGGAGTCTTCACTCATGCATTCAATCAGCTTTATTTCGAGTGCCCATTAATTCCACGTTGTGTGGAATGAGAGAAATGGGGCTCCTTCCTACCAGAAGCCGGCATTCCCACAGGTTAGAACCCAGTTCTCTGGATTCCGAGCTTGGTTGCTTCCTGCTCCACCTTCTCTAGTCTCATCATTTTACAAATACAGCACGTAGACAACTTGACTGGGGAGAACCCTGAAGAAGAAATGCTTTCCTTTCTTTCCTGCTCCCATGTCACGGCATGGAGCTGGGGAATGTGCTTGTCTTATCGCAGAAGAGAAGTTGATGACAAAACTTCTGTGCACACAAATAGAGCCCCCACGCTGAATCCTGTTCCCTCCCGCTGAAACCCAGCATTGGCTGCATTTCCGGCTGAGCACTATTTTGAGGCTGAAAAATTCCCAGGATGCCTAGCGGCCCCACACTGCTGAAAAGAATAAAATAGCTAATTAAAATTATAATCGTTTCAGTTGCAGCTTTATTTTATTAAAATCCTTCAGAAGGCAGTGGAGCTGGCTCAAGCGATTGGGCACCTCCCTGCCACGTGGGTTCCTGGCGCCTCCTAAAAAGATGAGCAGACAGCAAGTGCAAATAATGGGGGCAGGGTGGGGTGAGTAAAATAAATCTTTAGGGAAAAATCCTTCAGAAACTTTTGAAAAGGCCTTTGCATATGATTAACCAGACGCCACAAACAGGCACGGCAGCAGGAGCGGCTCCCAGCTTTATTCCTGAGAAAGTCCTAAAGGGATTTTAATGCTTAGAAACCTGAGACTTGGTAAGAATAAATACAGCCCCTGGAATACTTGTTTCATTCTTACTAGTTCCTATGCTTTTTTTTTTTTTTAAGTACTTATCAAGGCCGTGAAATTGTCAGACCGGTACTGTTT
>JAQZBX010041099.1:0-17226 GCA_029593785.1 Cabassous unicinctus
TTTAAACAGCACCATTAATAGTTGTGTCCTGCAAAAGGCATTTTGGTAAACAGTATTTAATTTAAAAATATTGAAGTTTTGTTACATGGTCACTAATAATTTGTCAATTATTGCCATTATGTAAAATGAAAACAAGTTTAATTAGTAAAATTTTAAAACATTGATGATTTCACTAACATTAAATCAAGAAAGTAAAAATTATAATACAATTTATTTTGGATATAAATAATCTATCTAAAATTAAATTATTGTGAGATTTAATATGTATATTTTTCAATTTTTTTATTTTAGTGTTATTAGGAAAAATAAACTGTTCAAAAATTATTAAAAGTATGTATATAGTGATGCACATTTTCCCTTTACACTCATGGTGCAAAATGTTTCAGACACTCATCATGTCCCAATTCATGTGCCAAGGAGGTCCTGATATTTTATACATACATTTTACAATTGTATGTGTGTCTCCTTACTCTCTCAATCTATACCAGGATTTCTCCCAGAAGCAACCCTAATATGCAACAAATGCTATAGCATGCTATGATTTCCAGCCACTAAACTTGCAATAAATGAATACTTTTTAAAAATATTGTATGATAAAGTGGAGAATAAAATGCATGCATCCATGTCAGAAAATGCATTGTTCAGTGCTTGCTATTTAAAGTAAAACTGTCTAATGAGGCAAAACTCCCCCTTCAGTATCAGTTTCACAAACAGGAAACTTTTTACTCATTATTGACACCTCACTACCTCTGAGTTATCCAAAAGCCACTAGTGCAACCTTTCGGGTTGTTGCTTGAGGAAGATAGCACTTGTACTCACCATGGCATCAAAGCCAGCTTCAGTGAAGTTGAACACCTAGGCAATTCATCCAGCAGCTAAGGGGCCAGTTAGTCAGAAAAGACATTGAATAGGGAAAAGGATAATCAAGCTGTGGTACATCAATGCATTGAGATACTATTCAGTGATGAAAAGGAATGAGCTAATAAGTCATGCAAATGTATGACTGAATCTTAAATGCACATTGTCAAGTTAGAGAAGCCAATCTGAAAAGGCTAAATACTGAATGTTTCCAACAATATGACATTCTGGAAAATAAAACGTTACAGACTATGTTGCAGTTTGGCCATTTGATGTAATTATGAATTCCAAAAATAGATATTGGATTATGCTTGTAAACTGGTCTGCTAATCTGATGATTAAGTCATGATTAGGGTGTTGACTGGGCCACATCAGTAGGGCATTGAGCCCCACCCTTTGGTGGGTGGGTAAATCAAATATAAAAGGCATGATAAAGGACAGAGGGAGTAGTTTTGATGTTGTAGTCTTGAGCTGGAGCCCCAGGAAGTAAGAAAACATGGTCATGAGGAAGGAGAGAAGGCTCTGGGATAGAGATGAGCCATTCACCTGAGAGTTCACAGCTGGCCTTGTGGTGAGAAGCAAAGCCTAGAGAGCCTCATAGTCTACAGCTGACCTTGTGGAGGAAACAGAGGAGCTAGGCCCGGAGAGAAACACAGCCCTGGGAAAAGAAGAACCCAAGAAGCCTGAACCTTAGCAAACGGCAGCAGCTGTCTTGCTCCAACACATGGCAATGGACTTTGCTGAGGGAAGAAACATGCTTTATGGCCTGGTAACTGTGGACTTCTACCCCAAATAAATACCCTTTATAAAGACCAACCAATTTCTAGTATTTTGCATCAGCACCCCTTTGGCTGACTAATACAGACTATAAAGGCATACTTCATTTTATTGCACATTGTGTTTCTTAAAAAAGTGAAGCTATGTGGCAACTCTGCTTCAAACAAGTCTATTGGTGCTATTTTTCAACATCATAGACTTGCTTCCTGTCTGTGTCACATTTTGGTAATTCTTTCAATATTTCAAACTTTTTCATTATTATTATATCTGTTATAGTGATCTGTTATCTTTGATAATACCCTTGTAATTATTTTGGGGCTCCGTGAACTGCCAATATAAGAGACTGAGCCTAAATGATAAATGTTGCTTGTGTTCTGACTACTCCACCAACTGGCCTTTCCCATCTCTGTCCCTCTGCCTATTCCCTGAAACACAACAATATTGAAATTAGGTCAATTAATAATCTTACTTTGGCTGCTAAATTTAAATCAAAAGCTAGAATGACAGGGAACAGATGTAGCTCAAGCAGTTGAGAGACTGCCTACCACTGGGAGGTCCTTGGTTTGTTAACCAGTGTTGTCTAAAAAAAAAAAAAGAAACAAGCAAACACATGAAAAAACAATTCAGAGGAGCCAATGTGACTCACTGGTTGAAAACTGACTTCCCTCATACAAAGTCTGAGATTTGCTCCACGGCCCTGGTACCTAAAAAAAAACTCCCATGCCCACTACCATCACATCAATTATATAATTTCTTCCATTGCTAAAAGAGCAATAAGTCTATAGTAGAATACAAGTAGTCCACTCTAGTCCATAGTTCATTCCCCAATCCTGAGGAATCTGGGATGGTGATGCCCACTCCACCTCTAATTGAGAGAGGGCTTCAGTCCCATATGGCTGATGAATGGGACTCTCTTGCTGGCAGTTGTAGGCTCTCTCAGTTCCTTGGTATGGTGGTCCCCTATATTTTTCATGTAACATTTATGTAATTTAAATATCTTTTAAAATTTAAAAAAGCTTCTCATTGGATCTCAAAAAAGCTAGAAAGTTTAAACTTATTGAGGAAGGCATGTTGAAACTGAGATAAGGCAAAAGCTAGGCCACTTGTGCCAAACAGTTAGCCAAGCTGTGAATGCAAAGGAAACATTCCTCAAAGAAATTAAAAGTGCTGCTCCAGTGAACACACAAATGATAAGAAAGCAAAACAGCTTTATTGCTTATATGGGGAAAGTTTTAGTGGTTTACGTAGAAGATCAAACTAGCCACAATATTCTCTTAAGCCAAAACCTAGCCCAGAGCAAGGCCCTAACTCTCTTTAATTCAGTTAAGGCTGAGAGAGGTGAGGAAGCAGCAGCAGAATAATTTGAAACTACCAGAGTTTGGTTCATGAGGTTAAAGGAAAGATGCTGTTTCCATAACACAAAAGTAAGGAGAAGAAAAAAGTGCTGATGTAGAAGCTGCACCAAGTTATCCAGAAGATCTATCTTATGTAATTGATGAAGGTGGATATAATAAACAACTGATTTTCAAAGTATATAAAGCAGCCTTATATTTGGAAGCATATGCTGTCTATGACTTTCATAGTGGTCAATGAGCAATAATATTTTTAAAGGAATCTTTTCTGAGCAGTTCTCAACAGAGGGCTTAAAATATTCAGTAAACTGTGTTGTAAACAGATGCCCTCTCATCTAGGTTTTATGTTCCATTTATAAAGCACAAGTAGAATAGATTCTTAAAGGCCCTAAGATTTTCAGAATTGTAAATGAGCAGTAGTTTCAAATTAAAGTCACCAGCTGCACTAGCCCCTAATAAGAAAGTCAATCTCTACTTTGAAGCTTTGAAGTCAGGCATTGATTTATCTTCTCTAATTATGAAAGTCCTGGTGGGAGTGAATGTCATCTTGTTGTGGAGCCCATGCTTGGTGCCTGTGGTAAAGGACTGTGAATGTAGTAACCAGATGAACAAGGCTACTTCTCCTTGTAGAAGAAAATGGGCTTCTTCCTTCACAGGTGTGATTATATCAGGGTCAGTCTGAACAGTCTGAAGAGGATATTTTATTCACCATCTTAGATTATTCCATGTGCATTTAGAATAATTTCATTATGTTTTGTTCAGTTTCTCTTCTGCAGGGCAATGGCCCTTGATCATTTCATTCAACATTTTTAGTTCAATTCCTTTGGTCTTTGTTTCTCACTATTCTGTGAGAAGTAGAAAATTTCTTTCAGAAGTAGAAGTGGCCAGTGAAAACTTTCTTTCCCTCAAGGGTGTTTATCCCTGACATAGGATACTGCAGTGAGATATTGTCATGATATATCCTTGATCGCCAGAGAGGTTCAGCTCCTCAAGGCAGCCAATTCCACTCAGGTTACCAGAACATCACAATTGTATAAGCAGCCACAGGTGGACCTGGACATGAAGGCAGGAACATAAAATAAGTTGAAGGAGGGCTGAGATGGATGAAGAAGACCAGTGTGTGCAGGAAGCCTGAGACAGGACTTTGTGCCTGAAACACTGGAAGCTGAACATAGGAGAAGAGTTCTCAGCAGACTCAACTTTGAAGAAAGTAGTGAACAACAGAAGAATCAGGATCCCATGGGCTTCATCTCCATTTCTAGGCTCCTCTGCTCAGTATTAGGCCTGATTCAGTATCTGGCACTGGGTCCTGGAATTTTACCCCAAACTATCACCTGCCTAACCAATCCCCAGTTGAGGTTCTGGAAGCAGCACAATGGGATGTCTGTGACATCATCCTCATCCCTCATTTTCTTTGGAGATGCCATAGAACTGTCTCATCTTGCAGCCTAACCCAGAGCCACGTTTTCCATAACACTACTACCCTCTGTCAGCTACCAAATCCATCTCCATCCATTCATCAGTTCTAGAACTTCTGTAGATTCAGGAAATGTCCCACATTCACAAAGCAATGCTTGACACTCAGAGGAAATGACTTGCCATGATCATAACACTAGCTAAAAGAGAGGACCATCCTCAAAACAAGGCTGCCCAACCTTCCAGAGACTGCTTCTTCATAGAGACCCAGGGTGCAAGGATGGACTTCAGTCTGGAGCCAAAGGGTCCATCAGTCCAGAAGTCCAGGGCTGGGTAAGAAACAGATGGTTCACAAAATTGGTTAAGTCCTTTAAAATGTTTAATAAAGCACTGTTTACAATTTTCATCACCTGCAATATCATATAAGCAAATGCCCAACTTTACTACCTTTTTGTCCATCTCTTTTCTCTGACTGTTGGTACTCTGTTCACCACAAGTTCAAACCAAGGGCACATGGTTCCAGAACACTTGCTTAATCAGTTTGTGACCCCTTCTGGGATGTTGAGGTGAGTCTATTGTCTTCTCTCTTACCTAAATCAACCACATATTTTTTCTGAGAGTCTGTTCCCTGGTCTAATTTCTGTAGTAGTTTTGTTTGTTTTAGTTACAACTGGAGGAGGATAAAATTATGAATATAAAATGAGATTCCTTACTGCCACTGTACCCCATACTTCCTTATGATCTTCTATTCCATTGATCCAGTGGCCTTAGCTTCTTGTTAGTGGGTGGTATTAATTTATGGGAAGATACTAAATCATAATCTGAACAAGGAAGCCAGTCTCAGCTTTTGTGTTCTTTAAGAAACTTTTTAAAAAATCTTATCTTGGAGTCTGCGGATTTGCAAGTCCTATATTTACACACCTGGGTTGTGTCAGCATAAAAACAAGGCCCTGGAAACACCAGAGAATTTGGTATAAACCTACACTCAAAAGAGATTAAGTGAAGACCTCAGCACCCTGACTATTAGATGAACAATAAAGGTAGCTTATGTTGGGAATTGGGACTTTCAAGGGGAATATGACATGCTTTCAGGTGCTGGTGAACACCTAGCCACCCACTGTCTGAGTTCTTCCAAGGGCAACATGTGAGGCAAGGGTAATGCACAATGAAATCCACAAATAGGATTTCCCCAAGGACAATAAATTTTTTAAATATATTTTTTTATTTTTAAAAGATACTTAGATTACATAAATGTTACACAAAATATATAAGGATTCCCATATGCCCCACTTCCCACAACTCCCACACCCTTGCACATAAACAGTATCCTTCATTAGTGTGGCACATTCATTGCAATTGATAAACACATCCTAGGGCATTGCCACTGAGCATGAACCATAGTTCACATTGTAGTTTGCACTCTTTCCCACACAAATCTGCTGGCTGTGGGAAGATATAACATGGCCTAAATCTGTCACTGCAATGTCATTCAGGATGATTCCCTAGTCCCAAAAAAGCCCCCGTAATATACTTGTGTTTCCCTCTCCCTGCTTGCAGAGCCTCCAGTGGCCACTGCCTCCACATCAATGTTATAATTTCTTCCATTTCTAAAATCACAATAAGTTTGTAGTAGAATACCAGTAAGTCCATGCTAGTCCATAGTTCATTCCCCAATCCTGAGGATTCTGGGATGGTGATGTCCACTCCAACTCCAATTGAAAGGGGGCTTTGATCACATACAGCCAATGGATTGGGCTTTCTTGCTTGCAGTTGTAGGCACTCTCATTTCCTTGGTATGGTGGTTGTCAATTCTCATCTTTTGTTTGTTGTCCTGGGTGAGTCCAATGAATTGGAGAGTAGGTGTTACAACTTCACTGAGGATCAGGGCCCAGCTAACACATGGACAGCCCAAAGATTACAGTCTCTTGGATGTGCACTAAAAACTCCAGAACCATGTATAGGTTTAAAAAGAAGGGATAGGTGAGCCATGTGTAGGGAAGACATAACTGAATCTAACTCTCTCACTCTCTGGAGGACAAACTACAAGTAGGGTCCACTGGCAAGGCACCATACTGAGGAGTTGTCTTCCCTGATCATAGGCCCTTGGTGTCTCCAGAGCCCTCAGGAGCCCCACTCTTTGAGGTGGCATCCACTTTGGCAGTATGAGATCCTGCTGAGACTTGCATAAGCATTACCTCTGGGATGAACTCCAAACTTACTTTGAAGTCTCTTAGCCATATAAATTCATTTGTCTTTACCTTTTCCCCCATTTATTTGAGGTCTTTTTCCAGTTGAATTGCTAGCTGGTGCTTGATAGTAGTCCCTGAGTGCCAGGGAGGCTTATCCCCAGGAGTCATGTCCCATACTGGAGGTATGGCTTAGAAAGAGGCCACATTTGAGCAACAAGGAGGCTCTCAGGAGGCAAATCTGAGGCACCCCACAACAGCAAGCTAAATTTCAATTTCAAGAGCAAAGGCTCACAGGCATAGTCATCAATATCAAAGATTCATCAGTGGACAATCCTCCTTTGCCAGTTATTGCCCCTGCACTTGGGAGACTGTTGCTGCTCAATTAGAGATGTGGCAGAGTTCTCCAGGATGGGAATTCAATATTCTCTCAGTTATTGTGTGAATCTCCACCCACTGTGACAATGCCCTGTGAACACTGGTTCATATTTGTATACCTTATATGTATGTCCAGGTGAACTTCTTCCCATGTATCCCCCATCACTGACACCCCACACCAATGATCCTCCCCTGTCCCAGTTGTAACCCTACTGTGATCCAAGTTTCTTAAAAAATGAAGCCAATAAAATAGTCAAATACAATTAAGAAGAAAGTGAAATAACAATGATAGGTTTAAATATAAGAAATAAAGTACTTAAAAATTTTAAAAAAAACTAAATATAAAATTAAATTAAAAGATTGAGATATTAAAAAATAATGAAATATATTAGAAAATTTTTTGACATTTTGCTTTTTATCACTCTAATATCCACTGACCTGTATGTAGAGTGATATTTGATTCCATCTATTCCCCAATGTCTTACTTTTTTCCATTTTGTTTTCAAAGAAGTTTTAGGTCACAGTAAATCACATACAGAATGCAGGGGATTCTCATATATGCAACATCCTCTCCCTTTTCCCTCTTCCTATATTAATACCTTTATATATGTGGATGATAACTTTGTCACAACAGATACACAAATAGTGAAGCACAGCTACTAACCATTGTCAACGGTTTACATTATGGTTTACATTTTAGATTGTACACTTTTATAAATTTTGATGATATTTAACATGACCTGTGTCTATCATTGCAAGATCATGTGGAACACTTCCACTGTCCACAAATCACCACCTGTTCTTCTATTCTATTCTTCCTTCCCCCTCCCCTTGGGGCCCAGGGTGACCCCCTGGCTTCACTTCTTGGATGACAAGATTCATAGTTACTTGCAGCAACTCAGAGACCTTGACACACTTGTTTATCTTCCCCTATTAGGAACTGCCCATGCTCTTGAGAGACTACTGCTCCTCTGTTTGTGAACATATCAGTTCTCCCCAGGATGGGAGCCCAACTCTTTCTTACTCATTATGTGGGTCTCCACCCACTGATACAAAATATTATGACAAAATGATCACTCACATATTCCCTAGAAGTCTGCTCCAGGTGTGCCTATCCTGAATGCCCCGCCCCCCATCCAACACACTAAAACAGTAATCCTTCCTTGTCATATTGCCATAAGAGTGTTCCCAACTTCATACTTTCAACCACAAATCCACAAATCTCCAGTTTTCAACTGGTCACTCCCTCAACCCTCCCCCTAGTTACATGGACCTTCCAACCCACCCTCCCCAATCTACCCACCTGTCAAACCTGAATTGCCCAACCCAATAGTATCACTACCCACCTGTCATATCCCTTCAGTGCCCAACTACATACTTTCACCTTATCATAGATTACATCCATATGGGCATTAGCTCACAACCTTCTTCTCCATTTCTCTTTCCTGTAAACCTATCCTCCGGACAATAGCTCTCTGAGTCTGCTCAATTTACTTAATTCATATCAGTGAGGTCAAGTAACATTTGTACTTCAATGCCTGGCTTACATCACTCAACATAAGGTCCTCAAGATTCATCCATGTTATCCATGTGTTACCACTTTATTCCTTCTTACACGTGAGTAATATTCCATTGTATGTATGTACCACATTTTGTTCATCCATTCATCTGTTGATGGGCATTTCAGTTGATTCCAACTTTTGGCAATAGTGAATAATGCTGCTATGAACATTGGTGTGCATATATCTGTTCATGCCCTTGCTTTCAGTTCTTCTGGGTATATATTCAACAGTGGAATTGCTGGGTCATATGGTCGTTCCACAATTAGCTTTTTGAGGCACAAGCAAACTGTCTGCCACATTGGTTGGACCATTCAACATTCGCACCAGTGGTGAATGAGGGTTCCCTTTCCTGCACATCCTCTCCAACACTGATCGTCCTGTTTTATTAATAGCTGCCAGTCTAATGGGTGTAAGATGGTATCTCATTGTAGTTTTGATCTGCATTTCCCTAATAACTAGGGATCTTTTCATGTGCTTTTTAGCCATTTGTATTTCATCCTTGGAAAAGTGTCTTTTCAAGTCACTTGCCCATTTTTTACATGAGTTCTTTGTCTTTTTATTTTCGAGGTGTAGGATTTCTTTATATATGTTGGATATTAGGCTCTTATCAGATATATGGTTGCCAAATATTTTCTCCCATTGGGTAGGCTGCCCTTTTACTTTCTTGATAAAAACCTTTGAGGTGAAAAAGTTTTTAATGTTGAGGAGATCCCATTTGTCTATTTTTTCTTTTGCTGCATGTGCCTTGGGTGTGAAGTTCATGATGCCATTTCCTATTACATGGTCCTGTAGATGCTTCCCTACATTATTGTCCAAGGTCTTTATGGTCTTGGCTCTTATATTTAGATCTTTGATCCTTTTTGAGTTTATTTTTGTCTACGGTGTGAGATGGTGTTCCTACCTCATTCTTTTGGATATGGATATCCAGTTCTCCAAGCACCATTTGTTGCAGAGGCCATTCTCTCCCAGTTGAGTGGGCTTGCTGGCCATGTCAAATAACTGATGACTCTATATGTGAGGATCTATAACAGAACTCTCAGTTCAGTTCAATTGTTTGGCATGTCTATTCTTCTGCCATTATCATGCAGTTTTGAACACTGTAGCTTTGTAATATGTTTTAAAGTCAGGCAGTGTGATTCCTCCAATTTCATTTTTATTTTTCAATATGTCTTTGGCTATTCAGGGCCTCTTCTCCTTCCAAATAAATTTCATGTAAGTTTTTGCACATCAGTGAAAAACACTGTGTTGACTTTTATTGAGAATACATTAAATCTGTAGATTAGTTTGGGTAGGATAAGCATCTTAATGATTTTCAGTCTTCCTATCCATGAACAGGGAATATTCTTCCATTTATTTAAGTCTTCTTTGATTTCCTTTAATAAAGTTGTGTAGTTTTCTCTGTATAAGTCATTTGCATCTTTAGTTAAATTTGTTCCTGTATATTTGATTCTTTTAGTTACTATTGTAACTGGTAATGTTGAGGATTTTAGCATCTAGGTTCATTAGAGACATTGGTCTGTAATTTTCCTTTGTTGTGTTGTCTTTTTTTGCCTTTGATATTAGGGTAAAGTTGGCATCATAGAATGAGTTAGCAATGTTTCATCAACTTCTATTTTTTGGAAGAGTTTAAGCAGGACTGGCGTTAGTTCTTTCTGGAATGTTTGGTAGAATTCATTTGTGAAGCCATCTGGTCTTGGGCTCTTCTTAGTTGGGAAGTTTTTGATTACTGATTCTATCTCTTTACTTGTAATTGGTCTGTTGACTCCATTAATTTCTTCTTTCATCAATGTAGGTTGCTTTGGTGATTCTAGGAATTTTTCTGTTCTCTCTAAATTGCCCTTGTTGTTGGCATATAATTTTTCAAAGTATCCTCTTATTATACTCTTTATTTCTGTGGGGTCAGTGGTGACATGCCCTTTCTCATTTCTTATTTTGTGTATTTGAATCTTCTCTCTTTTTTTCTTTGTTAGTCTAGCTACAGATTTGTCAATTTTGTTGATCTTCTCTAAGAACAAGCTTTTGGTTTTGTTTAATTTTTCAAGTGCTTTCTTATTTTCAGTTTCATTTAGTTCTGTTCTAATCTTTATTAACTTGTTCCAACTTCCTTTGGGGTTTGTGTCTTGTGATTTTTTTTTAACTCCTCCAGGTGTGCAGTTAGGTCTTTGATCTTAGCTCTTTCTTCTTTTTTTCCTTCTTTTTTGATTTCTGCTTTTATGGCTATGAATATCCCTCTTAGTACAGCATTTGCTGCATCCCACAGGTTTTGATATGTTGTGTTGTCATTTTCATTGATTTCAAGGTAGTTAGTGATTTCTTTTGAGATTTCCTCCTTGACCCACTGTATGTCTAAGTCTGTGTTGTTTAACTTCCATATCTTTGTTCCTAATCTGGTCCTTCTGGCCCTTACTGATTTCCAGCTTCATTCTATTGTGGTCAGAGAAATTACTTTGCATAATCTGAATCTTTCTGAATTCATTGAGAATTTTTCTGTGGCCTAGCATGTGGTCTATCTTGGAGAATGACCCATGTTCCCTCGAGAAGAATGTATATCCCACTGTATTTGCATGTGGTGTTCTGTATAAATCTATTAGATACACTTCCTCTAATGTAATATTCAAAGTCTTTGTTTCTATTTTAAGATGTTCTCTCTAGTGATGGTAATTGTGTATATTAAAGTCCCCCACTATACACTTGTAGAGGCATCTATTTGTCTAGTATTTCTCTCCTATATTTTGAGGTGCTCTGTTTATGCATATACACCCCAAACAGAGGGGCTCCTGAGGGGTCTGGAGACACCCAGGTCCTATAGCAGGGTGGATAGCCCCAGAGTTTTGCACCTTATCAGTGGGCCCTACTTTGGAACCCTTGCTCCTGAGACTGACAGAGTTGGACCCGAATATATCTTCCCTGCACATGGTCCATCTGTCCCTTCTATTCAAACCTATATGTGGTGCTGGAGATTGTAGGTGTACTTCCAGAGACCAAAATATTTGGGATGTCCATGTGCCAGCTGGGCCCAGAATCTCAGTGGAGTTGCAACTCCTACTCTACAGCTCAATGGACTCACTGGGGACACCTGATGGGGAGATGATGATGGACAACAGTCATCCCAGGGAATGGAGAGAGTCTACAGCTGCAGGCAGGATAATACCATCCATCTTATCCATGAGATATAAGCCCCCTCTCACTTGAAGGTGAAGTGGACATCACCTTCTCAGACTCCTCAGGATTGGGGGAAGAGCTATGGACTAGAATGGACTTACTGATATTCTATTATAGACATATTGTGATTCCCACAATGGAAGTAATTGCAACATTGATATGGAGCCAGTGGCCACTGGATGCTTTAGTGGTAGGGAGAGGGAAAATCAGTTGTATTACAGGGGCTTTTTCCAGACTTGGGAATTGTCCTGAGTGACATTGCAATGACAGATATAGGCCATTTTATATTATCATATAATATGGAGAATTGTGTGTGAGAGAGTGTGTTCTACAATGTGAACTATGATCCATGCTTAGTGGCAAAGCTTCAAGATGTGTATATCTATTTCAGGTGGTGTGCCACACTAATGAAGGATGATTATGTGGGAGGTTGTGGGAGGAGTGGGAGGTGAGGCATATGGGAATCCCTACAGCTTTTGTGTAACATTTATGTAATATAAGTATCTTTTAAAAAATAAAAAAATATATATTATTAAAAAAAAAGATATATATATATATATATATATAAAGAATCAAGCCAGCAGCACCTTGAGAAATTTACCTCTTTGTCCAGCTCTCTCTGTATTGCTGCTCTGAAGCCTCCTGCTCTGTGGGTATCCAAAACAGCTCTCTCAGGCAGGATCTTGCCCCCACTTAGCCATTTTTTGTGAGAGAGATCTGTCTATGTTCCTTTGAAAGAAAAAACATTAGTACCAGCGAAAAGTAAAGAGATAGGAAGACAAAAAGAATAATAGTAATAATAATAGTAAAAGATAGGATAGCAACTGTACAAGACCTAGGAAATTGAAAAATTAACATGAGTAAGAAGCAGAGAGGAATAAGTTTAAGAAAGTGGAATAGAAATAATGAAAGAGGAAACAAAATAGAGAAAAATATATAGAATGAATTAAAAGACTGGAATGGCAAGAAGAGGGGAAAAGAAAAGACAAAAGAGAGAAAAAAGTTAAAAAAGAAAGTAAACAGAGAAAAAAGGAGAGAGGGAAAAATACACACAAGAAAAATTGGAGACCAAATAAAAGAGGTGGAATGAAATAACAACAAAAGAAAACAAAAGAAATAAAAATGAAGGAGTGAAAAGAAATAGAGTAAATCAGTAACCAAAAGAAAAAAATGAAAAATAGAGAAAAATAAACAAGTAGAGAAACAAAGGAAGGGAATACAAAACAAGCAAGAAATAAGCGAGCAGTGAATCATTTATTAAAAAGTAGACAGAAGAAAAAAAAAACACATGGAAAAACAGTCTTCCCTCTTAGACGACTAAGGACCTTCTCAGGCTGCTGGTGTTCCTCAATCACTCACTGTGCAGCCTGCCCTCTGCAGGTTTTGAACTGAGTTTTAGTGAGTGAAATAAGGGAAATAAAAGAAAAGGAACTTTTTTTTAAAAAAAAATAGGAGATCCAAGAAAATCTAATACAAAGAGAATATCTATATTTTACCTGTCATAAAGTTTCAGCTTGGTGCCTGATAACTTGGCTCAAGGAAGAGCCAGGAATTGAACCAAGGACCCCATATATGCTAGGCAAGAATTCTTCCACTGAGCTTTTCTGCCTCCTTGGGTTAATTAGCCTCTCTGAAGGTTGTCCACCCCCTTTCCCTCAGGCAGGTTAGATTCCCTGCAGTCAGTTGGAGTGGTGCTGATTGGCCACCTGTCTCTGCCTCCTCTCTGATGTAATTCCTCTTTACCTAGGTGGCTGGTCAAGACTGCCTGACTGAGGAGATCCCCTACTCCTCCCCCTGTTGAGTTGGGGGTCCCTTCAAGTGGGGCCTAGCTGGCTAAACTCACTACAAAGAAATCACTCTCCACCCTCCCAGACTCCTCTTACTTGCACAGAATCTGCCATCACACTCCTATTTGGAGCAGGGGTCCAGGGACTCCACCAAGTCTGTCTATCCTGAGGGCGGGTATGTGTGCCACTTCTAGCAACTGAGGCAAGCAACACATGATTATTCTTGGCTTCCCTATCTGTCCAGTACCCTCCTAGATAACTCAGATCACCTTCCGAGGGAGGTAGATGCCTGCTATACTCTCAAGTAGATACATTTTGCCAAGATACTTACCATCACTTAATATCTTGGGTATGGGGGAGGGGTCCCTTCTTGGCAGGCTGGAGGTTTAATAACTCATGATTACTTTTTTTGTTCTTCTCCTCTCTGACCCTCACTCTTCTGGGAGATAGTAAGCAGTGTCCTGATTTGCTGTGCCCCAAAGCAGGTCCCCAAGGCAACCTTTGGCTTTTTCTTTGTTGTTTTAGTGAGAGCTAAGCCTCATCTGCCTAACCCATTGTCCATGTTCCCACAATCCTACTTGACAATAAGTTTTACAGAGAAAATCTACAGCCCATGGTGTAGAAGCAGTCAAAAAGAAAGGATAACATGGAATGTGTAAATTGACCAAATCTATGTTTACCTTACTTCTAAAGTATCAGAAAACCCGTATATCACCACAGGGCCAATGCAAATAGTTGAAATGTGGCTACTCTGCCTGAAGCAGCTTAGTGGTTAGGATGAGACTGTTCAGCCATCTCATAGATTTGTTGACCAAAGTCTATTATGAGTCCATGAAATTTGGGGATGAATGAAGCAGAATGAGTCCCAACCAAAGTTCAGACTGGAAATAGTAATTGCTGTGAACACCAATGGAGGAAGTGATGTACAGAGATGAGATTCACCTTGTCCCATCACATAATGCCTCAATGCTCCAAAAGCTCCCAAGAACTTATATGGGTAGTATCAACTTCAAAAACATGAAAATTCATCATAAGGATACTTGGATGTATAATAGACTCCAAGGAGCAGTTGAGAGTCAAGCTTCAGGAAGGAAAGGACCCAGAGCTGGTCCAGGGACTTCAGTCACTGGAGTTTTTAGAAACTCTGTCTAGAGTGAATGTGATTCAGCCACCAGTGACAACTAATCTCAATATCTCCGTTTTCAATACTTGGAATGAGAGTCTGATTCAGATGCTTTTGGGGACATGTACTCCCTTGAAAAATATACTAGTGTTGGGGCTGGGGATTGTGGTGTAGACATACCTCTAAAGCATCTCTCTGGGCATTGAGTAGAGGATGTTAAAAATACTTTCTACTTAATTACTTGTGAATCAAGGCCAAGCATAAATTCTGTCATTCTACAACTGTATTGAAATTCAAAGTGGATGGTCATCAAGAAACAATGGTCTAGGTGGCTGAGTTCTCCTTTCAATTATTTTTAACACAAATTTATCCATCCTGTGCCAGTTAAAACAAATGCCTTTCCTAATTTTTCAACATAGAAGTATGTATCAACTATGTTCAACTGAGGTATCCAGATAATCTAAGAGCTTCATCTTTTATGGCTGAAAATGTCCTTTCACACTTAAATGTGTTTCATTCTTTATAAAAACTGAGCATTCTTACTAATTATCAAGAGGAGGTCTGGGGCAATTAGCAGTATATGTAATTAAGATTTGAATGGGTTTGGATTCTAGGTCGAATATTCATACCATGATGTAAGCAGCCATTTCTGGGTAAGAACAAAGCCAGGTATAAATCAGCCTCATCCACAAGATAAATATAGATTAAAAAACAATTATTAGCATTGTTTATAGTGAAATAACCTTTTTTAAAACAAATTTTTATTTTATAATAAATTTGTAATGACTATTTTTAAGAACTACCTCCACCCAACTTCCTATTCCTCTGTTAGGCCCTGTGAAGCTTATATTAGTCAACCAATCAGAATAGAAATCAGTTAGCAGCTGCAGTCAGAAGCTAACCACAAATTCTAGATATCCACAAACTGGAGTTTTCCAGATTTTAGTGCAGACTCAGTAGGGTAGTAGAATAAACTTAGCTACATTGTAGTTCACTATAACAGTGAAATCTACACCTCTGGGTGGGATTTAGATACCACTTTCTGTACATGTGATGTATGAACAATCATATTAAAGCATACAGTCCTATAGGTATGTGTAAAATGCAACACTTCCCTACTTGTCAATCTTGAAACCAACCCCTTGAACTCCACCCTTATACAAGTCAATGATATGTTACTACTTTTGCTCTTTGAGGAGGCTGATTTGAGACTTCACCTCCAGACTTCCCCTAGCTTAATGAAATTTCCCCTGCATGATCAAACCTTGGTTTGGACCCCAATTTTCTGTGCCAGGCAAAAAGAAAGACTGAACCCAGGGAACTTGCATGAGTCCCCTTCAAATTGGAATCCCAGATGGCACCCTGCAATCTCTGAGAAGATTGCTGCCCAGTGGACTCATCAGAGCTTTATGTCCTGAGAGCTGGGGCTGGGTCCCTCTAGTCCCTGGGTGTCACTGTTCTTGACAGTCATGGATCACCAAGGGAAACAGCAAAACTTCCTCCTTGACTATGGTGAGTACCTTTACAATTTAACTGAATGGTTATTGTAGATGTGGGTTTAAATCTCCTGCCAAAGCTGTAAGCAACTTAGCCACTCTTTGTTTATTAGTTTGTTTGTTTTGGAGACACCTAGGGTCCCAAGCAGGCAGGCCCCTGGTATAGTAGTCCCCCACCTAGCCTTGGATTATAAATTGGTTATAGTTTTTGTATAGGTATATTGTGGTCTTTTGGAGAAAACAGGAGGACACTCATAAATATGAGTAACAATCAGAACTTTGAAGTAAAAGGAATAGTCCTTAGACTGTATTTTGATAATTGGGAACAATTTGGCTATGAACCTATGACTAAGAAAAGAATGATTTCACTGTGCAAAACTGTATAGCCACAATACTAAAATTAGCCTTGTAAAAGGTCTTTTGAGTACAATTCCATTTTGTAATTAGAACTGTCCTCCAATATGTTTGTGATATATTCATTGCTAGTAAAACTCAGGAAGCCTCAAATGAAAACACTGTAATAATGATAAAGAGACTAGCTGAAAATGGATATAAAGTATAAGAAAAGAAGCCTCAGATTGTGCAAACCCATGCTAAATATATTGGTTTAGAGCTATGAGAGGGACAATGGGCCCTGTTGACTAGTTGAAAAGAAGCTTTATGCTGAGCGTCAGAGCCTAAGAACAAAAAGGAACTCAGGTTTTCTCAGCTTGGCTGTTTATTGTAAACTGTGGATACCAAATTTTGGACTTATAGCCAAGCCACTATATGAGGTCCTTATGGGAAATGAGAAAGAGAGCTTTGTCTGGACACTAGAGTTTACATTTGCTTTCAGAACCTTAAGCAAAAGTTACTGCTCCAGCTTTGGGATTGCCTGACCCTATGAAAAAAATTCCATTCATCTGTGTATGAGTGCCAAGGAGTTGCACTGTGAGTCCTAACACAACCTTTTGAAGGCAATAGATCCAGTGGACAAAGGCTGGCCAGTTTGCCTAAGGGCTGTGGCAGCCACTTGTGGCCTTTTGTAAGAAACTTGAAATGTTTACAGTGATCTTTATTCTTCACCATATTTTAACATTGTTAGAACAAAAAGGGGGGCATTGGCTCACGATGGGAAGATTAAACAAGG